>JAOWBH010206278.1:0-17380 GCA_028566215.1 Silene coronaria
CGTGTATTATGTAAAAACTGGTGATGAACCAATTATTGGGGAGTAGATTGACTGACAGGTATTTGAGATAGTAGTCTTGGAGCCTGGGATGAGAGTTTGAGCTAGATTGACTTAGATGATTAGATCGCCTAGTTAATGTCTAGATAGAATTTATTTACTGTATTATTTATTCCGCTGCAAGTTATAATGTAAAGTACCTTGGATTTGTTTTAACTTGTTATTCACTGTTTCGGAAAACCAAGATGGTAACAGCCATAGTTATCTGATAATGTCATGCATAAGGCTCTTAGATTTATGGGGGTGTTACAATAATGCTCAACACCAATAAATAATGGAGACAAGAACAACCTTTAAACACATCATAATATATCATAGATTTCACAACAAACTAACTTTACTCAATATTTTACCACTAACATGGTTGAATACAAAATAATCATTAAAACCCCATTAACAAACTTTCATCCAACAAATCCGATCATACAAATCTTATAAATCTTTACCCAAGATAAACAAGGAATGCTCACATAAAAGAACTAACCTTTTTCATGTAAAACTTAAATCTAAACATACAAATCACATAAAACTATGTCATACAGAGTAACCTATCACAGTTACCTTAATTATACACTTCTAAACCTCTAAATCTTCTCCTATGAGATGGTACTCTTCTTCGGGTCTTCTAAGTCACCACCTAGAAGAGAAAAACACGATAATTTGCAAAATTATGAAACTTAGAGAAAGATGGATTTTTGAAATGTTGAACAAGATGAAAACTTACATACCTAGAAAGGTGGAGAAAGGAGAGAGGATTCTAGAATAACAAACGGATTTGAAATTGGTTAAGAATTGGAGGTTATATGTGAGTTTTAGATGAGAGATTTAAGAGGGGTTTTAATGGAGGTTTTAGAGAGAGGGAGAGAGAGTGTGGTGAAATTTGTGAGGAAGAAGATGAATGAAAGGGTTTACTAATAAAATGAGACCTAAAATATGATCTCAGTGTAACTAGACTTGACCTATTACTAAAGGAGTCGGGCCTCACAAAAATTTTGCGTAGACCTCGATTCTTAAGTCCATTTAAACCAATTAGTAATGGTTTTAACCCAACTAAGCTAAAGTAAGATTTCCCATGAAAATAAATGCAGCTATTGATAAATTGACGTTTTAAAATATTTACTTAATAGAATAAAGTGGAAAATTATAAAATACGCGATTTTAATAAAACATAGAGAAAAAAATTGCGGGTGTTACACTCAATGCTACGTTGTTCACTGAAGGGCATTTCCCATTCAGATACTTGGGAATGCCTTTGAATTCTTCTAGATTGGCAAAGAAGATGGATGGGGTATAATGACCAAAATCTGGAACTGTGTTGTTCATTGGTCCACTAAGACTCTCTCTTATGCTGGCAGGATTCAACTCCTTAAGTCCATCATTTTTGGTATTGATACTTTTTGGTGTTCTAGTATATTGCTTCCACTTGGTGTCATAAAGACCATAAATAAAATCTGTAAATAAAATTTCCGGCATGTCCATGAGGGTAGTAGGAGAATAGTTTATAAGAGTTGGAAGGAAATTTATCACCCTTGAATGGAAGGTGGTTTTAATGTCAAGGAACTTTTGTCTTGGAATATGCCCTTACTATCCAGGTGGATCTGGAATTTAACTCATGCAGGTGCTGGGCTTTGGAAGGAAAGAGTACACTTTTATCTCCCTGCCAGGAACATCATCTGCTTTGTGCTTAGCAAAGACAGTTTCCCTGAGAGCTTTAAAAGCATTCTCAATGTCAGAGATTACTGGGTTTTACAAGCTAGTAATTACAATGCTGTTGCTGCTAAACACAATGAATGTATAGTAGGGAGCCATTTTCATTTCTCCAACTCTTATAATAATGCTTAGAGACAAAGTTGCTGTAGTGAGGTGGGTTAAATGCTTGACTGGAATGGAGATTGTACCATGCCATTGAATTATAGCCTTACTTGCTGCACAAAGAAAGCTTTCTACCATAGACAACATCACTATGAAGGGAATGATTATCATTAACAGATGCTGCTTATGCGAGATGCATCAGAAAAATCACTCACGTCGATTCTTTCGTTGCCCCTACACTAAAAACATTTGGAATAGCATTATGCAATGGTTGGGTATCACTGGTCGAGGAAATAATTTCTTATCTACTCTTCAATGGAGTTCCCATTCTAGGAACATGAGGCATTGAAAAGTTAGGTGGTTTCGCAGTAGCATTGCTGCTACCATCTATTTCATCTGGAAGGAAGGAAATGCTCGGTTATTCACTGAAAGAGAGCAAGAAGAGGGTTATGTACTGAAATTGATCAAAGCTATAGTTGTGATCAAGGTGGCTCCATTGATTCCATCCGTTTTCAAGCAGAAATTTTTGGATGCAAATACATAGCATAAGCATTATGAATATGATTCTATAAAAGGACTAAGGTTGTATTGATTGGATTATAGTGGATATTGTTTGTAAGATTCAACATCTTTATTTCCCCCTTATGGATGAATATAAAGATAAAATTTTCTTGCAAAAATTTATATTTTAATTTCACTAACAATTCATATATTCCACAAAGTTATCCCACTTACCCCATCATACGTGGTTCTTAATATTAGATCTAAATCAAATAAAAGGCATATTTCTTGCAATCCAACTTTACAAAGAAAACAGTCGGTTAAAATACTTCTTTCAACCATCATGTAACTTCTCCCTACATTTTATCCTTCACGCTCTATAATTTGCTGGGAAATATCAATTATACTCCACTTCAATCTCTCAACATTATCAGCTAATCACATTTATCTAGTAAGTTCTACTAAATTTTGTCCATTATTTTCGAGTATTGGTTCGATTTATATTTTAGTCATTTAATGCAATGACAAAATTAAGTCAAATTCCTTCACCTTTATTTTTTTTGTTTTTCTTCGTTTTCAATTTAATGCAATGTTCATTTGAAGTTGTCCAGACATTTGCAGTTATGCTTCTATGCTCAAGGGATTAAAATAATATACATTCTGGTTACAAGTGTAAATTAGTGATTATAGTTGTGTGTTTTGATCTGCTGTTTGGAGTCTCTGCTATGAATGTTGAAGAAGTGATTAGGTAGTATGTTGTACATGTGCCTTTTCTTTTAAATGGTGTTGTGGGGGGGGGGGGGGGGAGGGGTCAGAGTGAATTGAGTATCTAAAACTTTTTCGCTACGTATAAATATTAACGAGTTTTGTTGTTTATTTAAAGTTTATTAATTAAACTTTTAATAAAACAATTAATCTAGTGATTAACTAAACAAACAAAACGAAATAGATAAATGCAAGTGACACAGTGGCTTTTGAAGTGGTTCAGTTTCACAAGTCGAAACCTACGTCCACTATTCTCGATTAATAATTTTACTACCTTCCTACGGATTACAAAATTACTAACCCGCTCGTACAACTAACTCCAGTTGCAACTCACTTGAGGTATAATTAAATACTCAACTATCTTTGTAATACCCGCTACATTAGCTTACCCGTTGACCGACCTTAGATGGACTTTGACTTGGCTTGGGCATGAATGAGGGCGTGTATAGACTTACTCGGTTGACTGTCCGATGTACTCGACCGAATAGGTGATACGCGGTCGAGTGTTAAAGCACTCGGTCGAGTGAGTGTGACTAGCTCGAGTGTTTCTACAGCACGACCAAGTATTTTGATGTCAGACCGATATTTATTAACTCGGGATCCCCGACCCAAAACATTTCATTTCTCATTTCTTCCCTCTTCTCCCTTGACCAAGTAGTATACTCCTCCCTCTACCCATCTACCACTATACATATCGTGTAACCTTACTCACTAATTGACCAAGGCTCGGGGAGGGGTCTACGGTGTCGGATAGCCGTCATCGGTAGGAGTTCGATTATTGTCGATGTAAGTCCTTTAACTGTTTGTGATTCATTTCATTTAGTCTTTTATAATGATAGGATCATATGTAATATATGTTGTAGGTATAGTTGTGATTAACCCGTGAATTACGTGATTACATCACTAAGGCTAGAGATCTGCGAAAGGTAGGTTTACCTACTCAGTTATCATCGTTGTATTATGTATTGTGTTATTGCTTTTCGTATTGTGTTGATGATATAGTTGATGTTGTTGATGATGTTGTTGTAGGTTGTGACGGTTGACGATGGTGGTGATGATATGATGATTGTGGTTTGTGAGTCGTTGGTTATCTAAAACTTTTTCGTTACTTTTAAATATTAACTAGTTTTGTTGTTAATTTAAATTTTATTAATTAAAACTTTTAATAAAACAACTAATCTAGTGATTAACGAAACAAATAAAATGAAATAGAGAAATGCAAGTGACACGAGTGGTTTTTGAAGTGGTTCAGTTTCACAAGTCGAAACCTACGTCCATTATTCTCGATTAATAATTTTAGTACCTTCCTACGGATTACAAAATTACTAACCCACTCATACAACTAACTCTAGTTGCAACTCACTTGAGTATAATGAAATACTCAACTATCTTTGTAATACCCGCTACTTTAGGGTACCCGTTGACCGACCTTAGATGGACTTTGACTTGGCTAGGGCATGTATCGACTTACTCGGTTGACTGTCCAATGTACTCGAACGAATACGTGCCACTTGGTCGAGTGTTAAAGCACTCAGTCGAGTGACTGTGACTCGGTCGAGTGTTTTTACAGCTCGACCGAGTGTTTAGACGTCAGACCGATATTTACTAACTCGCGATCACCAAACCAAAACATTTCATTTCTCATTTCTTCCCTCTTCTCTCTTGACCATGCAGTATACTCTTCCCTCTACCCTTACACCACTATACATATCGTTAGAAACCTTACTCGCGGATTGACCATGGCTCAGGGAGGGGTCTACGATGTCGAATAGCCGTCACCGGTAGGAGTTCGATTATTCTCGATGTAAGTCCTTTACCTGTTTGTGATTCATTTCATTTAGTCTTTTAGAAACTTTATAATGATAGGATCATTTATGATATATGTTGTAGGCATTGTTATGATTAACCCGCGAGTTACGTGATTACGTCGTTATGGCTAGAGATCTGTGAAAGGTAGGTTTACCTACTCAGTTATCATCGTTGTATTATGTATTGTGTTATTATTGTTCGTATTGTGTTGATGATATAGTTGATGTTGTTGATGATGTTGTTGTGGGTTGGGACGGTTGACGGTGGTGGTGATGATATGATGATTGTGGTTTGTGAGTCATTGGGAGACGGTCACACCTCCGAGTTTCGCCCCTCGTGACTCCCATCACGGAGAGGTATGTGCACATTAATGATTCCGAATTTTCTCGTGCGTCGAGCGGGGCTTAGGTTGGGATTGGTTGCGATCTCCCCACTGATGGAGCGGATTACCTGTTGCGATGGGTAATCCCTTTGGAGAGTATGAAGTGGATGAGTATGGTATTGGTTTACGTTCTCTTTATACTTAGTACATGATTGTCTTAGTAGTATGATTTACTGACATGTTGGTTGTTGTTGGTGTCTTCTTTCTTGTTTTGTCCTGCTGTGATCCATTTGACATTGCTGGCAAATGATAAGTAGTCGGACTTTCAGGTACTCGTATTGATGGCTTAGCTGTTGGGTTGGGCGGAGTGCGCTGTTTGTTGTCGACGTGTATGGAGAGTCTTGTATATGGTCTCACCATGTATTACATTTTGTAGACGAGTTGTAATCTCATTGTATTCCGCTGTAATCACGTTTATATATATATTTAAATGTTTCATTACGGTATCTGTGATGCTCATTTTCTCGGGAGACCGAGATGGTAATGCCTTAGTCTATCGAGGAAGGTCTTGTTAAAGGCTCTCCGGTAGGGTGGGGTGTTACACTGATCATATGGGGAGCAGATTGTTTGACAGGTTATAGTAACGCTTTTGGGATTTGGGGTCACGCTATGAGTTGGAGATGTCGACATTGATGTGGTAATTAGCTAGTATATGACGAGTTGTACTTTATATTCATTTGTATATTGTAACCACTAAACATGTATTAATTATAAAATGTTCTTATATTAGAGTTTTGAAACACTAACTCGGGCAACCGATATGGTGACACCTTCAATTACCTTAGCCGGGTAATCGGAGGTGTTACACTTGTGCTGATTGAGTATAGGCACTAACTAAGCGGAGTTTCTGCTGCTTATGTTATGTGGGAGTCGTTTGGTACATAATTGGATAAGCAATACCATCGTACCACTTTTCTGGATGCATCTTATTCATGAACATTGTTAAGGCACATTAGCCGGATCGGTATCTTCGACAAATTGAGTACCTCAAATGGTGCCGACACCAATGGATCGTGGTATTGTTTATCGGCCATCTTCAAGTAATGGGTATAATGGTAGAGTACGGTCTGTATGCATATCATCCATGGAACCATATTATTGATCACCGAGTTTATGTTTTTGAGAGATTGACGCCTATTTTGGTCAAGGTGTGATAAATCACTCTCACCCGTGTATCATAGATCTCGAGCATGTCGGTATTTGAGTAGTTGAATCTGATGTTACCGCCAAGGTATTCTTATTTTGAATCACATTTGATTATGTGTATTGATTTTCGTTGTACACATTTTACTCGTATAGTACACTTTAAACTATTTTACCCTTCGCATCTCTTAAGTGTACTATATATTACATCAAAAAAAAACACAAGCAAACCTAGAACAAACTGACACCACCACCACCGTTGGCCACCCTTCACCACGTTGACCGCCCCTTTCTCATCCTACCGTTGACGACCTTTGACGATCACCACGTGCCTGATACCTCCCGGCAACTTTTCCCCCCTAAATTAAACCCACAGTCTTGACCACCATCTAAACCCTTACCCTTACGTCACCGACATACCCAACGCTAACCTAAGCCGCCAGAACACTCGGCCTACAATGACTGCCCCTTACCGTCCATCGTCCCACCGGGTCGACCACCACCAAACAAACATATGTATCATATTTTGTAATTAAAATAAACCCCAATGCAAATAAAGTCTAACAAAATGAAAGAATATAATTAATTTTAATTCGTAGTTGTGAAATTAATGAATTAGAAACTCGTTCTACATACAAATTATCATCCATAATCGAAGAGAATTGTGTAAATTGAGTGGTTACAGGGTTAGTAAGGGGGAGAATGATAAGGGAGAGGAATGGGTTGTTTTTTTTTTGTCAAGGTACACAAATGAAAAAAACTTGGGTAAAAAGTACTGAAATGAGCAAAATGTATATTGTGAAAATAAATTTTACTGATTATTATGTTTGTTTTAATTCAACTTTAATGATTTATATTATTTAATATATTTATTTCACATGTTACTACTAAGGGTGAACAAAAAGTGGCCCGGACCGGCCGGTCCGGTCTAGATCGGACACATACCGGTCCGGTTTTCGGGTCCCAAAATATACGATGACCGGTCTCCGGTCCGTTCCGGTCCAGCTCACATTAAAAAATAAAACTAAATTTATCTTATAAAGTAGTAGCGGTCCGATGCAAACCCGAAAAAAACCGTACCTAAAGGGTACCGGTCCGGTCCGATTTTGTACCGATGAACACCCCTAGTTACTACACATGTCTTGTTGGATAGGCTAGTTGAGACGGAAGGGATATGGGACAAGAGAGAGCACTAGTTGCAGCTTGCAAGTCGGTTCCGAGTCCTCCAAGCCAAACGTGACCCGCCCTAAACCCGTTCCTCAGGTCACCATTTTCCCGGCCCGCATGTAATTCGGGTGTATTCTGGGTCCACCAAGTCAAATATGGTCCGCCCTTTTGACCAACCCTAGTCAGTAAGTACCCTTAAATATTGGAGTTTTCTCCAAATAAGATTCACATATATACCCCTAATAAAATCCACACTTTATTTCTAGTAATATTTGTAATGCCCTAGGCCCACATGGCCACAACCCACGAGTGGAAAAATAGAATATCAGCAATGTCATGGGTTGCGTTGTAAAATAGAAAGAGCATAAAAAGTTAGGAGGACCAGACCAATAAATAAGTGCAAATGTTGGACCAGTAACTAGTAACTACAACGACTTTTTATGCTTCTACAGTTCCCGCGATCAAGTCCAGGTTCATTATACTCATTGCCATTGACGTTACAACTTGCTTAATAGACACATTTACCAAGCCACCATTCCATTTTAATAATCAACTCACTTTCATTATGTATGTAGTGACGATACAATAACTCAACTATTAAAATTTTCTATATCATCATTAACCACTCATTATAGTCATCAACTCATGGTCCTCGTACCCCTCAACGTTTCGCTTTTATAATATCGATCTAGCCTAAATTTTTCAAAATACTTTTTCTATTAGCAATTTGGTTTCAGATCAAAATAATATCACATGGTACTCATTATATTCACAATGACTAATTTTCCTCACTGTATTTATAATCGACAAACTAACAACCACAAGATTATTATAAATCGTAATCAAACTATTTATAACTTACCGAATAATTAAAATACTCCCTAATCGAATTTTAGAACTATGGGAGTAGGAGGCAATCCAATGGTCAAATATAGTCCTCAAAAAACGTTAAAAAATGATATTCCCTCTCATTTGGCAACTTTTGTCCAAATTACAAAAACCTCAACTATTTAACCAAATCTTTGCAGTCTTTTCAGTACTCTCTTATAAATAATATAAAAAAAAAAAAAAGACAAAATAGTAAAATACTCTCTCTTCTTGCTCTCTCCTAACTGTCACCTGCGCGCCCAAAATGCAGAGCACAGCAATCTCCATTTCCCCGTCCATCTCCCTACGCCGTACTACTCGCCGGAATCCTAATTCCTCATTCTGTAACCACCGTATATCAGCCGTCAACTTTGCCGCACAACGGTTAACCATCGCTGGAAACGCACCGGAGAATGTCGGGTTCAATATTGGTCATCGATCGGAGTGTGGATTTGGTGGTGTGGCTTCGTCGCCGGTGGTGACAAAGTCGCCAAGAAATGGTGACGTGGCGGTGGTTAGGGCGGCGGTGCCGGAGAGTGTTGGTGGTTATGGTGATGACGTTAAGGAGGTGGCGGCGGTTGGTAATCGGGTGGTGGAGTTAGGGATTTTGTTTGCCGCTTGGTTTGGGTTTAATATCTACTTTAATATTTATAACAAGCAGGTTGTTATTTTCTCGATTTTTTTTTATTTCAGAAATATGGAATACTTTCTCTGTTCCATTTGATTGTTTACGTATTTTGAAGAATATATATTTTAAAAAACGTATACAATAAAATGGAACGGATGAAGTACACTATGTTGAATGTGACTGACTGAATTTTTGCCGTTTCAAATGATTATTAATTTATTTTGACAGAGTACTTCCTCCGTTCGATTTGATTATTTCCGTCTTTTTGAAAAACATATTTTGTAAACCATAGGTTCCGTATGATGCAATAGAACGGAGGACGTATTAGGTTGAATGCGATTGACGTATTTTTTTTATTTGGTAAATTAGTGAACTCATGGTTTTATTTTTTCTGCAAGATCAAAAAAAATTGTGTTTTTTTAAATGATTTTGCGAAGCTGAGATTTTTTTTTCCTTATGTAGTGGACAGAAAAAAATGCGGAAAATTAAATAAAACCAAGTACATGTAATTATTTCGGGAAAATGTGAGGAGAGTTGGGTGTTTTGGGGAAGAAGATGTTATGAGGTAAATTGTGGTTATGGTAATCTTAAAACCGCTGGTAACTTGGTCGCGAATTTGTGACACGGTCGCTAGTCCCAACCATGACGTCGTCAATTGTTCTAGTTTTTCATAGATAAAAATGCTTGAGTTTGTGATTGAGAGCTTCATCTAGGTGTAGGTAGGTTTGTGTTTGAGGTGAATGAGGTTGGATATTAAGGTGGAATGAGAATATTAGTGATCATGGTCAACTTGCTTTTCGAAATGAAATGAAAATGAACTTTTGAGTGGGAAAGAGAAATGTTTCTCTCTGCTTTAGAAGTTTGTTGTTGTGCATAGCTAGCCTATCTTAACTCGACACCTCACTTTGGTAGCAAGCCCGACTCTCTTATTATTTTGCGAAAGAACATTTGACACTTCATTTTAGTCCAAACACATGATCGTTTTAAAAGAATTGTTGTGTCTGGTACTGTTGCATTAGACATTTGCAGTTGATATTAGGTGGATGTAGTCAGTTCATGTGGCAAAGTATGCTTATGAATGTGATGGCTTGGAATTGTCATATTGTAGCTCGCTAAGTGGTGCTCGAGTCTTTGAAGTTGTTCCTTTTATAGTTGAATGATGCGAATGCTAATCTTTCGTACAGGTTCTGAAGGTATTTCCCTACCCCATGACTGTTAGTGTGATTCAGTTTGCCGCTGGGTCGGTCCTTGTGCTCTTTATGTGGATGTTCAATCTCTACAAGAAGCCTAAAGTTAGCAATGCCCAGGTAACATGTCTGAATTTGTGCTCTGCATAACCTTTAATTTTATGGACAATTAGACATGGCTCTAGTAATGCGGTTGATTGTTATGTTGCAGCTACTCGCTATCCTGCCATTAGCTGTTGTGCACACGCTAGGAAACCTTTTCACGAACATGAGCCTTGGGAAGGTGTCTGTATCTTTTACACACACGATTAAAGCTATGGAGCCCTTCTTTTCTGTCCTCTTTTCTGTAATGTTTATGGGAGAGGTACTATTTCTATATTAATCATATGTTCTGTTTCTATATGCAATAGTTGGTGTTCAGTATGGCTAAAAAACTTCAAATGTGTTTTGACTTGTACACCGACGAATTTGTGCTACTCCCCCATTTATTTTGTATACAAGTCGGTCTCACATATGGACGGAACGATTTGATAGGTGTTTTGAGGAAAATAATGAAACTTATATCATTATACATTGGAAAGTACTTTCATAAGAGCACATTTTCATGATGTTTATACTCAATATATTTGAGAGATAATGAAGATAAAATGAAGTGCTTGCTTAAGGAGTTCTATGTAATGTTGGTTTTATGTGCATATGTTAATTCTCATAAAATATTTGTTTGTAGAGACCTACTCCTTGGGTTGTCCTTTCACTGATTCCTATTGTTGGAGGAGTGGCTCTTGCATCTCTGACAGAAGCGTCGTTTAACTGGTTAGTTTACATGCTGTAGCCTTTTTAATCTTACATTCCATGGACACTGCCACACTGGTTTGGTATGAATGAACAATTTTGTTGCTTTATTTTATCTGAAGGTCTGGATTCTGGAGTGCAATGGCTTCCAATGCAACAAACCAATCTCGTAATGTCCTTAGCAAGAAGCTCATGGTTAAAAAAGAGGTAATACATTTTATCAAGGCGCAATACAATAAACTACATGTTAAGCAGGGTTATCGGATTTGCTCAAGTACCTAGGAATTGAAAATCGATTCGTGATTCATTTGAATATCAAGTTCTCGCAAATGCGCTTGTTAGGTAGCCTGAATTCATGTACTAAGAGCGCATTGCATATTAGTATTAGAATTACCTCTAGGGCTCCCTGTTATTTCGGTGGTTGATTATTTTTGTCATGTAACTGTAGTTATGCTATCCATACAATTATTCGCTGCATTTTACTTGTGCTTTACAAGTATCATTTAATGATTAATGTGATCTGTATTAATCTCATGACAGGAATCGATGGACAATATAACCCTCTTTTCCATCATAACAATTATGTCATTTCTACTCTTAGCTCCAGCAGCTTTGTTTACGGAAGGAGTCAAATTTACCCCTGCGTATCTAGAAGCTGCTGTAAGAATATACCGTTTTAAGCTGTTTATTGAATTTTTGAACTCCAAAGGCCAATACACAATAACGCATTTTTTTCATACACTTTCCTTTGTTATGGCAGGGAGTTGATGTCAAACAGATATACGTGAGGTCTTTGCTAGCTGCTCTATGCTTCCATGCTTACCAGCAGGTAAAATTGTACTCTCTGTCTAAAGGACTATAGTGTCATTAGTTGTCCCCCCTGTATGTTGAAAACCAATTCCTCCTCATGTAGACAATCTGATTATAATTTGTTAGCATCCTGAGCATGGTTTTAAATCTCGGTATCGGTCGTAGTCGCGGTAGCGGTATAACCGGTCCTTAATCGGCCGTCCCGGACGAATCACGGTGAATCTCGGTGATTTCTCAGGTGATATCTCGTATCGGCAGAGTGAAAAACTGATACAACTCGGCCGAGATTTTAAACCATTGATCCCTGAGAGACGGTCTCATAATCTATTGTGAGACCAAAATGAGTTCAACTTAAATCCTCACTCATATTGTTGGTCTCATGGTATTCTTATTATGAGACAGTCGAGAAACTGTGCTATATTGGGATGGTTTAAACTGATTTGGACGTTCAAACAATTGGATTTACTGGTAATATTGAAGGGTTGGCCTTGCGATGATGATGTGCTCTTTGTTTTTCCATCAACTTTGAGACACACTGTTAAATTTCAGTATGAATCTTTCAGGTATCTTACATGATTTTGCAAAGGGTTTCTCCCATAACACATTCTGTCAGCAACTGCGTAAAGAGAGTGGTCGTCATTGTCAGCGCTGTATTATTCTTCAGGACACCAGTTTCACCTATCAACGCTCTCGGTAAGTTCACTGGCTTCGATCATCTGTGTATTACCTTTCACTTCACCAATAGATTCTGTCTAAAGATGAACGATTTGGTAGCATCGGAATACGTTGAAAATCTCACTTGCTTTGCCTTTCCTCACTCGTAGGCACGGGAATAGGACTTGCCGGGGTTTTCTTGTATTCCAGGGTGAATCGCATTAAGGCAAAACCAAAAGCAGCTTAACATTTAGATACTGGAGACTGAAGGTGAACTAACTCATGCCTCTGCTTTCTATAGGCATATAACTTAATGTAGTCTTTTTCGAGTTCTAATATAGGCTGGATGGGAAAGTTGAATGCATTCATCATTTTAGGGTGTGCCATTCTTTTTGGAAACCACAAAAGTTCAGTAATCGGTGGCAAATCTATACCATGTTTGTTATCGTTATAACTCCTTGAATAATTTACATGTAGAGATATCACTAACCTGTATCATTTTCTCGCCATTGAAAGTATCATTATGGAAGGACTGTGTTATGGACCAATTTACTTAGGAATGTATGAGAACTTTACATTTCTATTGCAGTAAGATATAGAAATTGGTCAATTAATTTGCGATGAATGGATAAATTATAGTTTACATTTCATCTGCACTATTTTCACTGTGAATACCGTCTCTGCGTGACCCTCCTTTCCAATATATGCCCTATGCATGAATATATGATGGTACTGATGTAAACTAGTGCTGTTAGTAATTAGTAATGTTACCCAAATGCTACGAAATTGTATCCAAATACTAGTTCCGTTACCATCCTTTTGATATCGTACGAAATTTTCTACGAAATGGCCTCACAATGAAACGGTGTGAGTCGTGTTATATGAACAATACTCCGTATGATATTGACTATCATCGAATCTAATTTACCAGAACAAGTAGTATTTTTCTATTGGTATTTTTCGAAAGTTATAAGAATCCCCATTAGATTATTAAAATTGAAATTTCCAACTTATTTATTGTTTGTAAAATTTTATTAAACCACTTCAACACATAACAGGCAACAGCATTAAGTTTAAATTAAAATCTGTCTGTCTTTTTTATGCATACAACTTAAATACACAATCCTTGTTCCTTTATAAGTCACTTGTACACTCACCAGTCACTAGTCACTAGTCACTAGTCACTAGTCACCATTGAAAGTCCTTCAAAGATTAATTAACCTGATTTACCATCTGGTTCAAATCAACCTCTCCTTGATCCTCAGACTGCAGCATTGCATTCAAATCCATTGGAGTATCATCCATAATCTCATAAGTTGTCGCGTTATCGTCGTCTTCATTGGACATACAGTCAAGAAGAGAATCAATGCTACTCTCTTCAAACAATTGATCATCAAAGTTGAAGTCAGGCACTTCACTGAAATCAAACTGATCAGCCTCTATAGGATATCCTGAACCTGCGTCCGAGGACCCAATTTGATCATTTGATGAGTTCGTATTAGTATTAGTATTAGTATTAGGAGTATCATTATTTTGAAGGGCAGGTTTTGGTTTTTTCCTACAACCAGCATTGATGACTTCAGGGGTTAAGCTCTTGATGTAGTCTTGCAAGAGGGAACTTTGATTTGGGTACTTTGATTTGCATTTTCTCTTGGAAAGTTGTCTTCTTTTGGTAGCATTCCAATGGTTTTTGATTGAGTTTTCAGTTCTTCCAGGGAGTAACTTTGCAATTTCAGCCCATTTGTTGCCTATCTCTTTATGGGATTTGATCAGAATTCTATCCTCCTCTTCACTCCAAACTTCCTTCTAAGAAAGATTTTTAAAAAAAAAATTTAAATGAGGTTAAAATAAGAACAACGAAGGACAATGATAGGGCGTAACTTGATGGTATTGTGACTCGATAGTACCCTCTCATATCGTCATAAACCTTTATAGAGAGTGCACTATCTTATTAGACTCTCCATCGATGACCGTATTAATTGGCAACTAATAATAATGAGAAAACATAGTGAAAGTTACTACAATGGAAGAAAAATTTTAAAAAGTTTTTCTACATCGTACTCTTCTATCTTTTGGATTCTATATTTCTATGTGTTATCCATCGTCTTTTAAAAATCTCACTCAAATACCTTCTTAAGCCTAAATGCTCTAGTCTACTTTTGAATGTTTAGTTTATTCATTTTCTATTACGGAGTAACTTTTTGGTAATAGTTTGTTTTGTACCTCAATTGTAAACATATTTACTTTACAAAAACAACTGCTTAAAATCTCAAATTTTTGAAATTTGTCCATTTTAAAAACTATTTACTAAATTTATAAATATCATTAATGTTTATAAAATACAAAAAAGCCACTTAAAATTTGAAAAAATATGTGGCCTTGATTAAAAAAATATACACAAATTATCATTTGACAGCATTACTCCATAACAAGCTTGTGACATTTCATAATGGACAACTGAAAGAACAAGTAAAAAGGGGATAATGAGAAATCACAAGTAAGATGACATGTTAAGAAGAAGCCAAATTTCAAGAAGGGGAGTCTAATTTCCTCTAACAACTCACACGTGAATAACACGCGACTTTCAGGACTTAAATGTGACTACCATATTTGGGTGTGCTGTTAATCTTTATCCTTAATTAATGTAACGTATCTGACACAGTTAGACTTGTTATCTGTAAATTGTAAAATGGCTTGATCTTACTAGTTTTTCTATTTTCTTATTGGATGTAGGATGAAGGATTCTAACATGCTAAGGAAACTTTGCATGCATGATATTATAGACCGTAATTATTGTATAAAACGGTATTATACTGTGGACGATATTTTATGATGTACGATCTAAAAGATGAAGCCAATTGCCCTTTTTGTGCTCTTTAGCACCATGTTTGTTAGTTGTTACGTCCCCCAGATTCAAATTTAGACACCTGTACGTACATATATGGATTTGTTGGATTTAGAAACCAAAAATGGTAGATAACGACATGAAGTGAAAATCTAAGGAAATAACATTTATTATTATTTAATTTAAATTAATAAAAAAAGGGATGAAAAAATAGCATTACCTTAATATCTGGCTTTAGATGGTTATGCCATCTTTCCCTGCATTGTTTCCCAATCCTTCCAGTGAGCATATCAGCAATTTGAGACCATTTCCTTATTCCATAACGCTCCACCAATTGAACCAAACGTCTACATTGACATGCATAATTCAATAAATAAAGTAGACGACAAGTTTTATGTATAACCGTCTCATTTGCTTGTTAGACCACCCTAAAATGTTCTTAGGCAGAGTTCGTGACAAAGCACGTGAAATTTCATTAAAGCTTATATTAAATTATACGTTTATACTGAATTAAGAGCATACATTGACATGCATAAATAGAGCTATAAATAACAGTAAGTTTTATTTGAAACGTTGTTATAGTTAGACCATCCTAAAATGTTCTTACGTAAACTTTATGACAAAGCGAAAAAGGAAATTTTTATTAAAGTTTTTAATAAACTTTTACGTTTATACTGAACCAAGAATCGTTGCCATTAATTAACACATGTAAATAGATATATAGAATATAGCGAGTTTCATTTGAAACGGTCTCATAGTTAGTCATTAGACTACCCTGAAATATTCTTACGTGGAATTTCTGACAAAGCGACACAGGAAAATTCCATTAAAGCTTTAATAAATTCTACGTTTATACTGAAATGAGTGAAATCTATAACGACGGAAATTAAAAAAAAAAAATCCATTTTTTTCCTCACCTATCTTCTTCAATAGTCCATTGACCCTTCACTAGATTAACCTTCTTTTTATGTCCTCTACCCCTTCTTTTCACCATGGTTGCTGACAAACTATTTCGAATCAAGTTGGTACCGGCTTTAGGGCTTGTGCTTGACCCTTCATCAGGTAGCTTGTACGATTTTGTGAGGCCAAAATCGCGGTAGCTAAATGGGTTATGGGTTATACCAATTGGACTAACCATGTTGATGGGTGTGACCATCATATGAGAATGCCCTAAAACACCAACTTCTCCACTCTTATTGAAGTTATTGTCCATATAAGGAACCAATGCACCATGATTTCCTACATGGTTTTCATATGGCTTATGCTCGAAAAAATCGAGATTTGGCATACAACCAAATGAAGAGGTTTCAAAGGTGTCAAAAACACAAGTTGGTTGAAGAGAAAAGATGGGAATTGATGAGGATGAAGGTACATTATTTAGATTGAAATACTCAATTTGATTAAGATCATCTTGGAGAAAATTTGAGCTCTTTGATGAAAGAGTTCCATCTAAGGAAAATTGATGATCATCTCTTGGTTTTGGTGAGTAATTTTGATCATGAAAAAATAAGGGCATTTGAGAAGGAAACTTTTCACCAAATTTGGCATCAAAATCCATTGAAAAAGGCATTTGAAGGAGGAAGAAGAAGGAAAGCAAAGATGAAACTTAGTTCATTTATACTTTGTGTTGTTTTTCCTCATTTTATAAACTACATATGTTATGAGTTATTTATTGTATTTTTTTTTTTGTATGATATGTATCACAATTGTTGATCTATGATTTATCCAATGGTTGAGATTGGTTCTTACAAGTTAAAATGTGGAAAAAAAAATACAAAATAATTTTTTAAAAAAATACAAGTAATCATATTTTGTTGTATGTAATTTAATATGGAGTACTTATTTTGTATGTTACTCAACTTGGGTGCAAGAAAATAAATTAAGCCTATATTAAAGCTTAGATATAAATAATTACTCTCCTAAGTTAATTAATGTGTTAATAAATTATTCTACTGTTACAT
>JAOWBH010206389.1:0-17367 GCA_028566215.1 Silene coronaria
TACTCGGCCGAGTGCACTCACTCGGTCCCCCAATTCAGCTCATCCTCGGCTTGTTACGGTGTTCGGTTGGTTCAATTCCTCTCGTGTAAGGGTTATCGGGTTCCTCATTAAGCCTAATGATCATCTCGCTAATCCCAATTAACATAATTAATCTTCTTACTAATACCGGGTATTGCAGTAACTCGTTGGTGTTATGGAAGACAAAGAAACAACCAACTGTAAGTAAGAGCTCTGCAGAGTCAGAATATAGATCAATGTCATACACTACATCTGAGCTTGTTTGGTTGGACAGTCTATTAGCAGATATGAGGGTTTAGATTCATAAGCCAATACCTTTGTTATGTGACAATAAAGCAGCACAACATATTGCACTTAATCCTGTATTTCATGAACGAACCAAGCATCTCAGCATTGATTGTCATTTCATCAGGGATAAACAACAGGAAGGTTTTCTACAGACTCATCATGTATAATCTAAACTATAGTTAGCAGATTTGATGACGAAGCCATTAGGAGCTGACCAACACAGATTTTTCTCTCTCACATGTTTCCAAGTAGTCCAGCTTGAAGGGGGATATGGGACATATTTGGTTAATTGTGAATCAATGTAATAAGTTAGTAATAAGGTGATGTCGGCAGTTAGTTATGAATACTAGAAGTTAGTTATGAACCAACTAAGTCGGTCAATAGCTTAGTGTATATATAGACATATATCCTTGATGTATTAAGAGACAAGTCAATCAATACAATTCATTCAATAATTCTTACAATCAATTCTTCATAAGTGCGAACTACATCAATCATTAACTGCATAAATCATTATACAACATTCTTTACACACATTTGATTTTATACAAATTTTAAGACGCACTGACATATTTTACATTTATTTATTCATTTATGAGTACTATTGTTAACACTATAGTTTCTGAATGATTTTTCTTAATAATTATTATTAGTATTTTATTATATTATACAACTAAATAAATTTACTTACATAAGTTTTGACAGATTTAGGGTCAAAATCTAAGGATTTTAAAAATCAAATGACAAGTCCACTCCGGTATGACCTCGTTCTTGTAGATAACATTGTCTTCCCTATTTTGAATTGAATTTATAGTGCCAAACCGAATTATACTAAACTTATAAGAAATGTTACCAAAATGAACTGGAGTATAGTGATGAACAAAAATAATATGTGATGAACTAAGTAGCATGGCCGGACCCAAATTAAAATGAAATTGAACTTACAAAACTTGAAGTGAACTAATTTGGCTAGTACACAATAATAGGTTATAAAATATAATAGTGGGCCTCAATCACCACCTTCAGGTTTTGGTTGAGACGGTTCATCTATCATGGTATTAGAGCAGGTGCGACCAAAGGTCATGTGTTCAAATCCTGGCAGCCTCCAGCCCACTGGTCACTCGAGTGAAGGGCGTAATAGGAATAAATATATTAGTGGACCTCAACAATCACCTTAAGGTTTTGGTTGAGATGATTCATCTATCACACAAGTGCAAATTTAAGGCTATCATTATAAAGGAAGAAGCTAGGTCCAAGTTCTACCAAGGATCGAAACATCAATCTTATCTAAATTTCTAATAGTAGTTAGTTTTTTTTGTTTTGTTTTGTTTTGTAAAGGTTATTGCGTGTGTATTTTTATTTTATATTTTCCGAAAAGCTTATCCGAGCTATGACCCCATTGTCCTTCGCTTTCTCTCTGGTCTTTATCCCAAAATTTCCGTAGACCTTAACACAAGACTTGAGTTATAATTAGTGGCTTAACTATTTTGGGATCTTGTAAATCCTCAAAATTAATTTTTTTTAGTGGAAAAATAGGTCATACATATAGTTATAGAGATTTTTATTGTTTTATTAAGTTAAGCTACAAGATGGAAAATTAAGAGTAAATTAAGTCGTGTAAATACAATAATACATCGTAATACTTTCTTAGATTTAAAACTCATTTTAGTTAGTACTCCCCTCATCTCGTCATTTGTTTATGTATTCCATTTGAGATTATATTAAAAATGTTTTAAATATATTATATGATCTTTTAATTACCCTATTATCGATTTATCATCCATCCACTTTAACCACACATAGGACCACCAAAATAATTGAAGTTGTAGCAAAAGTCAAGGTAAACAAACAAACAGAGACTCAAGAGAGACCTACTAGGTACTGAGTAGAGCTATGGTGGTCGATCTATCATTGCTTTTACAATTATTTTCGTGAACACAAAATTTTATTTGTGACGAAAGATATCCGTTACAAGTTAAGGTATCCGTCACAAGCTTGTGACGGATACCGTTTCCTCTCACAAAATACCCATTTAGGGGTGAGTGAGAAACACATGGGGGATGCCCCACCTTGTCCCCTCTCTCCCTTTTGTGAAAGGTCACTTACTTATGACGGGAATAGCCCGTCACAAACAAGACTTGCTGTTTCGTGAAAGTGTAATTTCTTACCCAATCTTTGTTAATTACTTAGCTAAATAGTACTCGTAATAGTCTTCCACAAAACTTTATTTCTCTCTGCTTTTACTTGTCTCGCCAAGTGTGGGCAAAGTTATCGATATTCAGCAAGTCTTGTTTGTGATGGGCTATTCCCGTCACAAGCAAGTGACCTCTCACAAAAGGGAGAGAGGGACAAGGTGGGACATCCCCCATGTGTTTCCCAGTCACCCCTAAATGAATATTTTGTGAGAGGAAACGGTATCTGTCACAAGCTTGTGACGGATACCTTCCGTCACAAATGAGATTTTGTGATCGATATTTTCCTAGGATAGAAAAGTTAAGGAGTTAGGTTCATCAATTACTCGTAAGAATTGAGTAAATTAAACAAGCAAGTGATACATTTTTAATGGTGAGCCACTTTTTTTTAGCTTGACTTGCCACATAGATATATCCACTAGCGGATACAAGAATTTAGTATATAAGGGGCAAATAAAAAAAATATTAAATACATTATTATCCATCTTATAAAAAAACATTTCTATATATTGTATTTTTTTCTCTCTAAAACTAATATAGTATAAAGTAAAAATAGAAATAGAGCAGCCGACCTTCTAGCCAATCGTGGGATTATATCCTCGACGGTGCCTATATACTTAGAAATTCCTCTTAATGAGCTACGTCCCATCCTTAGAGAGGACGTATTTGGGGTCGCTATTCCCCGTGTAATAGCTACTAGTTAATTTCGGGGCTTTGCCCCTCTTTTGCACCAAAAAAAAAAAAAACAATTTCCGGCGCCATTTCACTGTCCCTCCTCTCTCTCTCTCTCTCTCTTTCTCATCGCAGGTAAGTCTCCGACGATATCAACTTTCTCGATTTCTTTTCCTCGATTTTTGATCTTAATTGCTCTATTATCTCATCTCGATTAACAAATCATTTATAGCTTGATTTTCGATAATCGTGCGCTTTCGCCGACCTGCATTTTGATGTTCGAATCGTATTAGGGTTTGATCGCAGTGTACATAATCGCAAGTATTTCGCCGCGTTTAAATTTAAGTAAATTCTTTGAGCATCAATTTGTAGTGGAAATTGAGGCACTAATGTATTACCCCGTTTTTGTGAATTGTGATAGGAGTTAAGTTTCTGGTTATCTCATGTTATGCATTGTTATACGTGAAGTAATGCGATTATCTGAATTCAAAAGGAATTACGATTTTGTTGTTTTCAACTTTCCATGGCATGAGGATGACGAATTTTTATAGTTTGTGCAGTTGGTAGGTTATTTTGTTATTTTCTTAAAAAAAAAATGAGGACTTTGTCTCTTAGTAGATATCGGGGTTTACATTGGTTGCCTTTGTCGATATTTTTTTTCCGATTTTCTGTTTATGTTCTCCTCGTTGATCTTGTTCGTCGTGTGTTGGAAGAAAAATAGACAGCACTACAGAATATTGATAGTAGTTTAACCTCTGTTTGGTGTTTGGTACTTCATATTTAAATACAAAAAGAGTAGGGACATTCCTTCCAAATGATGTCCGTGCATTTTCTTTTCGCTGGTATAGTTCACCGTTGCTGTAGATCGTGGGCTCGTGGCAGACTACGAGCTTTATCTTTGCCTGCAAAATTCAGATAGATATTTAAGTAATGGTTTGCTGTTGATATCTGTAGTATAATGAAGAAGTCGCCATTGCCTTTAAATAATATCTGTGGGACTAAGAAGAATATATGTGGGAAGGAGGCCCTGGTCAAAATCTTGAGATGGCATTTCGGATATCCTGAATTCCGGGGCAAGCAGCTTGAGGCCATTGAAGCTGTTCTATCAGGTCCTAATAGTATAGTAGTATAGTGTGACTTTTTAAATTTCAGTGATGTGCCAAACATGCTTCTTGGTTGGGCAATTTTTCTGACATTATCAATTATCTCTTGGTTCATGGGTGATACTTTCTCTTATTCACATATACAGGTCGAGATTGTTTCTGCCTTATGCCCACTGGAGGTGGAAAGTCAATGTGTTTTCAAATTCCTGCTTTGGCAAAGAATGGGATTGTTCTTGTTGTCTGTCCTTTAATAGGTGAATGCCATCTGTCTTGTTTGGTCTTTCAATATTTGGAATCACATGAACTATCTTTGATTTATGCTCGGTTTTGGAATGCTAGGACTTGAATTACTTAACTTCATTGTTCGTGTTCAGCATTGATGGTAAGGGCAGGGCACTGCGTTTCTATTATTGATTTTTCTAGATGCTACTATTGTGGATTGCGCAATATAACTTTTAAATATTCTTATGTTAGGAAAACCAAGTGGCAGCACTGAAGGAGAAGGGTATTGCAGCTGAATTTCTATCCTCGACTCAAACATCTAGTGTTAAAGAGAAGGTATGTACTTACTCTTATATAAAGAAAAAGTACATACTGGTGTGCATTTAGTATTCATGATGAAACATGTAGACTTCCGAGAGACCATCTCAGAGATCTCACTCAGGTAACTTATTGACAATTTGTACAATCTTTTCGCCAAAATAAAACCGCAAAAATGTTTGTTGAATTATTAAGGTGAACTTAGAAGATCAAGTTAGATCAATTGACAATTTTTGAGGGCCATTACATCCTCCCAAGTAGTCAAGTTAGCTTATGTTGCTTTGTTTTTTGGCCTTCATCTTCTTAGCATGTAGAAATACAGCACATTATTGTCCATTTTGGTGGAATTTAGTTAAAGAACAATATTTTGAACATGACAGAATTTGTTCAAATTGGTACCTCATGTATGATTTTCAGATACTAAGTGATTTTCAGTCAAGTTAACTAGGATTTTACGTATTCCTTTTTTTGGCATGTTCAACTGCAAGTTTATGTTTCTTTTCTGTGAAACTTTTCTGAAACACACCTATCTACTCTTTATCTCATTAGTCATTAGTCATTACCCCTCATCAACCACCCTAACCCACCACCCACCTTCATCTAATCCAAACACCCTTAAAACATCAGGAACCAACGTACCACCTTAGCCCAGTATTAACCACCAGGCCACCACCTCTACGCCACCGTTCACCTCCAACCGCCCCTAACCTCCAAATTGCACCCAAGACGCCGGACACCTTACAACCACCGTCGACCACCCCACAATCCACCTCTCCACCAACAGCTGCCCCCCAAAATTATCATCCGTACCCATTGAAGAACACCCCCACCCACCGCAGAACCCACCCCCACCATTGGAAACCCCTTTCCCACCCTCGAAAACTTAGAAGGATCAGAGGGTGTTTTCTGCAATGAGAGGGTGTTTTATGAGGTGGAAAGCCAATGTCTGGTAGGTGGTGTGGATGGTGGATGTTGGTGGGTGAGGGTTGATGAGAGGGGTAATGAATAGTGGGGTAAATGGGTAATTTTCTTAACTAAGCCCCACTTTCTATAAAAAGCCATCCAAAAGCCACTACTTGTTGAATGGGAGGGAATATTACAAAGTATATCAGGAGGCCATGGCCCATGTTATGTATAGCTTCACTATTTTTACGTTGGTAATGTTTACATGGACAAAGCTTGCTTTTCCAAGAGTTAAAGTAGGGAGTCAATCTTTGTGTTAATTTTACATCGTTTCCCTTTACGTGGTGGTCACGTGAAACAATCAATGGCAGAGCTTCTAGTTTCAAAGTTCCACTTCAAGTATCTGACTGTCTTATTTTTTCTATCTTTTGTTAGTGTTTTATTAAAGTGGTTTCTGATTCGTGTAAGGCAAATTCTCAATTGAGGAAATCTCTGTTAACCATCTCTCTTTGTCGGTAATCTCTGTCAACTACCACCTCTAGCGCTATCCACCACCATCATTTTACTATAATCCTTCCCCATAAAGGTTCACTAAGCACCTTCTAAGGCGAGTTTGGGTTCCGGATACGGCTATGAAGAAAAGCTATTTGGGTATGATTTAGGTGACATGTGGCAGCGCCAGGACCCTAAAACCTTTTTGTTAGAATTGGTCGATTGAGTTTGTGGAGGGATAGTAGCCCTTGAATATGAAGAAACGATTATTGTTGTAATAGAAGGTGAAGTTGCTTACGACAAGCGGTGATGTTTATGGGCCCGGGATGGGGTTGGGTGATGGCTGAGGGTGCATGGAGGTGTCAAAGGTTCTTGCGGAAATGGTAGGACAGTTGTCATTCTGATGGCGGTTGCCATTTTGATGGTTGAGGGTAGGGGGTGTCGGAGGCTAGTGATTCTAGCGGGGAGTTGGATGATGATGGGTGGTGATCATATATAGGGGATGTCTGCGGCAAGGTGATCGTAGGTGGCGTGAGGATGCGTGGTGAGAACTCTGATAAGTGACAAGAGAAGTGATTTGATAAGTTCAAAATAAGGGGTTTGGGTGCGAGTTGCGACATGGTTTTTGTATGGTGTGGATAATGAGCATTTATACAATGAAAAACTCTTACCGTATAATTAGTAATTAATTACTCTTGATTAATGCGGTTTCCTTGTTAGTAGGTTCCTCTATCGAAATATACTCCCTGCGTTCCACAAGTACCTTTCAAAATACGATAATTGTACGATTTAAGGAATAGAAATACATAATACACATCCAGAAAACAAGTATGTGTTTCAACTTTCAAGATAATAAAAGGTGTGAGTGGGACAAGTAAATGTTACTTATATAATATTAGCAAAAGATCTCGGAGGTACTTCCGAAATGATGATAAATACTGACCGGAAAAAAATGGAAGATGTTATTGATATAGGAGGGGTAGTTTTATTTTTTTATTTTATTTTTGTGAGGTACATACGACTAAATAAACTTGTGATTAAATATCCAGTATTTTGTCCCAGACTCGATCTGAACCTATATTGAATCGGCCCCATTAAGTCAAAACCCATTAACCTGACTCATATTTTGGACCAATCCTCGAACCCCTTTATTAATGTGTTCTCACGTCATATTGAACCGTGAACCCCATTTTCAATTTTCAATTCGAGGAAGAAATGCTCCAACCTTGTTCGGACACTAATGAGTATGATGATTTTTTTTCTCTCACCTTAATCAAGTCAATTAGTACAATAAAATGTTTGTGTATAAAATCAAATAAGCATGGAACACTGAGTCACAGTCCAATTATTTTGGTAGGATTTTTCTTTTGTTAAGACAACTTATATTACCTTTTTTTTTAAAACTTAATCTTTGGTTTGTATTACCAAACCTACCAAGATTATATGAAGGAAATAAATTCTAATGTAGCTAAATGGAGGGGATATTTCTTTTTGTGTGACATTATGGAAGGAAAACGCCCTGAAGCAAAAGCACCCTTTATTTTCACCTGTCAGCCTTTTGAATCTTAGCGGGGGAACTCGACTCTCTCTTCTTCCGTTTTGTTGTTCTGCAGACTGTAGTTGCACAAGTTTGTTAATCTTTCACCTGTTTTGCATCCATTGATATTTGCATTTTTCTGTCATTGATTTATTCTCTTAGATATATGAGGACCTCAACTCTGGAAAACCTAATTTGAAGCTACTTTACGTAACTCCAGAGTTGATAGCAACCGCAGGATTTGGCTCAAAGCTTTCAAAAATTCATGGCAGAGGACTGTTGCATCTGATAGCCATAGATGAGGTATACTCTGTAATGGCCAGTGTAATGCTTTAATGTAGTGTTCCTGGATCATGAGGAGTGTCCATTTTATTTGATCTAATGTCACAGGCACATTGCATTTCATCATGGGGCCATGACTTCAGGTTTGTGCCTTAATCACAATTGTCAGCAAACTGCAATTCCTTGTAGATTCTATGGTTTTCATTATCTGGGCTTATTCCTGTGTACTGCTAAGCATGAGCTTTTGAAGCTTTTCCCATGTGCACTCAGAATTTTCTGTTTCTTCGCATATATGCATATAGATATCTTGCACCAGGCTGCTGCCTTGAAATGTTCTATCTTGACTAAAGGACAAAGTTCTTTGCCAGCTCTCTGGTTAAAGAGCAATTCCAGTCTAATATCAGGGTAGATGGAGAAAGCCAAAATGGTTGGTTTCCTATATTTTGTAGGTCTGCCATTTTGTTGGTTGAGTACAGCATAATTAATGGGGTTGGAAGTTGTATGGCTTTCATTCAAATTTTATCTTCTGGTCATCTTACCTTATCAAATGATAGAACCATATACCCTTTCTAAATGTTACTCCATCCCACTTTTATTGTCCCCATTTCTCCAAATTTATTCCAAAATAATTGTCCCCTTTCTAAATTTAACACTCCGTATGATAAATGGGTGAACTACCAATATTACCCCTAATATATTAACCAACACTCCCTTTATCAAAGTGACCTTGTCCATCACCCTGTCACCCCTATTTCTTAAATCTTTCCCAAAATAAAAAGCAGGACAATAAAAGTGGAAAGGGAGGGAGTACATGTTTGAGTTTCATAGGCTACCCTCGGTCCTCATAAGCTGCTGAAACTATAATTTTTCTTTCAATATATTCAATTCTTCATCATTAATTTCCATATGCAACATCCACCAAACCTCTGGTGCAAATGTGATTGTAAGAATTTACATTAAATGGCATATGCCTTTGTCTTGGCAAGTTTGCACTAAGCAATATTCTATGGATAAGCACATTTAATCCATCAGATAATTGAGGTTTAATGTCTTTTGTTTGCCTTGGTAATTAACCATCTGTAGGTAATTATCTCATGGACAATAATAACCATATTTTCTGATGCATTTTTTAAGCAAGATCACCAATTCCTGTGCTATTAACAGCCTAGTTATTCTAACCGCAGGCCCAGCTACCGGAAACTATCCTCTCTAAGAGACCGCCTTCCAGATGTTCCAATATTGGCTTTGACTGCAACTGCCGCACCAAAGTAAGCTGCTCATCGACATATTAAAAATGTTGCATTTAACAATAAGCCAATTCTTGTTAGACTTCTCACCATATTCAGGTTACAACTCATAGGTTGCGGTGTATCTAGGGAGTCATGTGATCTGGCACATCTAAGCCATGCTTCTCAGATGCTGAAAATTGTTGAGCTGTGGTCTACTTTTTACAATTGTGCCAGACAAATCATATACTGGAAAATTAGAACACAGTTTAAGTTGTCTTATTTGTATCCAATTTTTCTTTTCTTCAAATTAGCAACTTAGTCAGAATGGCAGACTATGTTCAGGTTTGAGCTCCTCCCGTCCTCCTTTTTGTCTGGATCTGGGCTACATTAGGTTTCTATTTTCTTGACATTGTTAAAAACTGTTTACTTGGTGATCATTGATTCATTGTTTTGATATCATGAACATTACAGTGTCATCTAATGGCCAATAATATTAACTTGTGGGGTTTGGGAACATGGTTATTCTTCTGCCTTCTGTATTATGTATTTCTCTTTAAAATAGAACCTCTTGGTGCATCAATGCATCACACACCTTAGGACAACAATACTAAGCTTGTGTGGATTTAGGGGCTGAAATGTGTCATAAAACATTAGCTTAGCCTATCAGAATGGTACTCTGGGTCGGATTCGTATTGGTAGCTAGTAAATGCTTTGCAAATTGCAACCAGAATGGTATTCTACTATTCTGGGTCAGAGGCATATCAATAACCATGAAGAATGCCTTTGTTATTATTTGCTGAACTGATAGTGATGGGTAGGAAGTTTATATAAAGAATGTTGATCATGATCCAGTTGAGTTTGATGTGTATCAACTATCAAGAATTGTTTGTGCATGGACCTATTCTCATTATCTTGCTATGTCAGCCTTTATGTTCAGTATTTTCCTTTTTGACCTTTTATGTCTTCTTTTGATGCAGGGTTCAGAAGGATGTGATTGAGTCATTGTGCTTGCGAAACCCATTAGTTCTGAAATCATCCTTCAATCGCCCGAATATTTATTATGAAGGTTAGTGTACCATGATATTAACCCTCTAATCCAGTTGGCTAACCAAACAAGGGATTCTAGTTCTTTCTAACTTTTCCCTTTCTCTGCAATTCCCTTAATCCGAACAAAGGGTAAAGCTCATCAGGCATTGAAACTAATGAATTCATATTGATTCTTGAAACAAATAGCTTTTTAATGTCCTTGGAAAAATCAGTGTAATATATGAGAAGTTTATGTCGTGTAAATATGTTCTGGGACATTTTACTGATAGCTTCTGCTCTGTAACGTCAATCTGTTTTGGTTTGCTAACGGCCATGAAATTCTATCAGTTTCCTTTTTTACATTATGACTTCTGCATCTATATTTTTGATGTATGATACCCTCATTACTGGTTATTTCGTTGATTTAGTTATCTCTTTGAGTAAGCTTTTGATTACGCAGTGCGATATAAAGATCTCCTGGATGATGTTTATGGTGATTTATGTGCGGCAATGAAATCCCTTGGAAACGTCTGTGGAATCGTGTATTGTCTGGAACGATCAGCGTGTGATGCCCTGTCTGCCCATTTGTCAAGTTTTGGCATATCATGTGCAGGTAAGTGAATCACCACCATCTTTCATCCGTATGTTATTCTGTTACGACATTGTTCAAACCATGTTTTCTCTTCCCTGTGCTTTCTGTAGCTTATCATGCAGGCTTGAATAATAAATTAAGAAGTTCCGTGCTAGATGATTGGATTTCTTCAAAAATACAAGTAGTTGTGGCTACAGTAGCCTTTGGGTATGTGTACCATATATATCTACTCTTTTTTTCCGAGGGAAATCATATATATCTACTCTTGTACTTGCTGCTGATCCAATGTTTGCGAAATAGATAGCTTCTTTTTTAAAATTATTCCCATGGTGAAATATACGCTTCTTCCTTTTGATATTCACCCCGTAGCGACGGATGCCAAACGGCCTTTAAATAATACTATAGCTTCTTTTTTTAAATTATTCCCATGGTGAAATATCCTCTTCTTCCTTTTAATATTCACCCCGTAGTGACGGATGCCGGACGGCCTTTAAATACTACTTCTTGGTCCCTTTGTTGTTAATCTTGATTGTTTGTTTGGCAACTCATGTACTTAGTTTGAAAATGCAGAAGGTGCTACGGCGCCGAGGCGCAAAGCGCAAGGCAAAGGCGCGCCTTTTGGACTCGAGGCGCCCTGTATTTGATAACAAATTTGTAATTCCCAAATATATTTTTGGGGGACGATAGCTTTTTAGGAGTTTTCAAGTTGACTAACATGGCAAGGAGTAAAGTTAGGAATAATGGGGAAAAGAAATGGTGAACCTTGTCTAAAAGATATGGAAAGTGCGTACTAGTTAGCCTTTTTAGGTGAGCCTTGTCTAAAAGGCGTACCTAAAACGCACCTAGGTGCTTTGGCTAGTGCCTCACCCAAGGCGCGCTTTAGGCGCACTCAAGGCGTGCTTTTTTAAGCTAAGAACTCAAGTACTGAAGAATTCCACTGATACATCTAAATGATTGCACATTGGCTAGGTATTATATGCTTACTTGAAATTTCTAAGTAATAAGATGTATGGCGTTGGAGAGGTAAAAACAATCATTCCTGAGACCTAGCTATTGCTTACTAGCGATTTTATCAGAGTGTGAAAAATTTAGTTTTTGGCTGAATTTATTGTGCATCCATTTTGTATGAAAGCTATATAGACGCTCTGCTTTTCTCCTCCATGTTGCCATTGCAGCACTGGATATCTATATACTTTTCACTCTAAACCTTAAGCTTACCAATTTCTTTTACTGTGAAAACATTGCTGCAATTTGGTTGGAGCTCTGATGTAGGATTTAAAGCGACTGGGCTTATGTGTTTCGTGCAGGATGGTATGCAGTAACTCCAACTACCTTTTACATTTATGTAAACCTGTATATGGCATTAGAGTATTGACATGTTTTTTCCGAATGTGGTTTTAGGGAATAGATAGAAAAGATGTTCGAATTGTTTGCCATTTTAATATCCCGAAGTCGATGGAAGCATTCTATCAGGAGTCTGGTAGAGCCGGGCGAGATCAATTGCCATGTCGAAGTCTTCTATATTATGGAATTGATGATCGGAAGAGAATGGTTTGATTTCTAACCCCTCTTTGTTCTTCCGGTTTCACTACAGCTTGTTTTTTGCTACTGATTTGTGAGAACTCCCATCACAGGAATTTATATTAAGGAATCCTAAAAGCAAGAAATTGGAATCCTCACCTGATGTGTCCTCAAAAAAGCCACTGGATGATTTTATACAGGTGAACTATTTTTGGATTTAAGGGTTAAAATGAAAATAATAACCTGAACGTGTCCTTGTTATATACAGATGGTTGAGTATTGTGAAGGCTCTGGTTGCCGTCGGAAGAAGATACTGGAGAGCTTTGGCGAACAGGTGATTGTGGTGCTCAGTTTATATTATTTTATTCGTTAGATTTTACTGAAAATGTTTTGATTATTAATTTTGGCCATCGATAATAATTTTTCATATTTTTTACCCTGTTTAAATCCCAGGCACCTATATCGCTTTGCGCCAAAACATGTGATACCTGCAAACAGCCTGCAATAGTTTCACATCAGTTGATGCAGTTGACTTCTTTTGCAGCTCGACATAAAAATATAATTTCTCAAGTTTTTATGAACAGGTAATTTCCTCGTGTATCTTATCAGTTGTCAGTTCTGACTTTCTTGATTACTGTATTTTCAGAGTTCAGGTAGTCTATTGGCTCATTGTTGGATTACAGATAGCCTGTCTTGAAATTATGATTCTTTATAGAGCTCGATGTTTAACAGAATATGATGCAAATGTCAAATCGCCAGTTAGGAGTACCATTTCAAAATTCTTAACCTGAAAATGAGTAGAAAGATAAGGAAAATGAGTACCATTTCAAAATCCTTGGGATTACTTCTTTTCTATCCTTCCTGAATTATCTCTCTTTGACTTGCTTGAAGCTCTTTTAAAATCAGTGTTGAACATTGCTGATACTAAATTTAGTGGTAAAAGTTCTTATCATTGTGCTTATAAATTTATAATAGATTACAGTCAAATGCAAAGGGTGATGTAAGAGTTCTGAAAGGTCTAAAAACAGTGATATGAAGCCCATCTTTGTTTCAAGGTTGGCTCCTTACAACAACAAAATATAGAAAAGATGTGTTTATTGGGTTTTAGAGTTTTGTGGCCAAATGTCTTCAAACATTTGTGCCAAATGACATGAATGATCCACATTTGAAAACCTAAATTATTGGTAGAGAAATAAAGTAATATGAAAACATAGATAAAAAGGAAAGGAAAACACACTATATAGCCAATATACAAATAATGCTAAGAGACAAAAAAAATAGCCTAATGTTTTCCCCATTTTTCAAAATTGAGTAAAAAAAGTTGGGGAAGCCATAATCACTCGTTTTTATGAGACGGGGAGTCGGTGAATAGTAACGTGCCCTTAGACCTAGCTTATATTGTTGTGGCATTAACAAAAAGTGTAGTGGCATTATCATTCCCCCAAAAGTTAATTACAACAAAAAGAAAATGGTAATCGAGGAGTAAATACATGAATAAAATAACAAGTTTAAAAACAGATGATGTAGGATCAGAAGGAAACCTAAATTTTGTACCCATCTCCTATTGAATTTTGTACGGAAGAATATCGCTCCACTGACAACTTTTTTTTTCCCTTTTCAGTTCGTCCAACAATGCTGACAGATCAGAGTTTAGTGAATTTTGGAACCGAAATGATGACGATTCCCATGGTTCAGAGGAAGAAATATCCAATTCTGATGGTTGTATTTTGTCTCTGTGTTATCTGTTGTTCAATAAGGGCATCTAGCTATATGAGTGCTATTTTTTGTGATGAATTGTGGCTGAGCTTTTTCTTCTTATGTTCTGATAAGTGCAATCATGCTGTCCTATTTTTCAGATGATACTGAAGCACTGAAGTCCCTTAGCTGCTCGAACTCGACATCAAGATCTCGGTTAAGTGAGAAGTTTGACATCTTGCAACGAGCAGAAGAAAAGTATTATCAGAATAAAGGCTCTCAGAAACAGGTGTCACTTCTGTTGTCCTTAGCAATTTGCAATACTTATGCTGTGCATTTGACCAAGTACCAACTATGTGGAATACCTGTAGTATTTGCGAAATATATTTCAGGAAGTGATTGTATATGTTTGTTTTTTCTTGTGTATTCTATTGTGAAAGCTAACGAATTCTAACATTAAGAAAAGAGTATTGTGTGACTTGTCAGTCATTTATTCATGTATATCTATGTCTAATATCATTCTCTTGGTCATTACTCTGAATATTTGCGAGTCTGGACATGGTCAATATTCATAGTGTAGTTCTGTGATGCCTCTCATCTAGTTGTATGGTTCTAGGTCCGTTTTCTCTACAATTCCAATCTATTCTCATTGAAGCATTTTAGTACTTGTATTATTCATGTTTCAAAATCTTTTTGTCCTTATACCTGGTGCCTGTATTTGAATTTCCAGCATTATTCCCTGTAGTGCTGAGTGCGTTTACTTGGAATTTTTTTAACACAGACTTGCTATTTCTTCTTGCAAGTGGTGGCATGTCTAACGTGTTCATATTCTTCATCGTGTGGGTTGCTCATGCCATATGAATCTTTCGTGTTTTATAATGCAGATTGGTAGAACAGACAAGATTTTGATATCCGACGTGCTAAGAGAATCAAGCAAGCAAAGATTGTCCAATGCTTTGAAGGAGACTCACCAACGGATTGGCAGCTTAAAGTATGTCTCATACTCAAGGAGTTTCTAGCAACTTTTCACAGTGCATTTCCTTTCATTCGAGCTCTTTGCTTTTGGACATGTCGGAGTGTGCCAAACTAATTACCATCCCCAATTCTTAAAAACTTTCCAAACTTTAACGATGGTACAATGACTAGGAAAAACAATAGAATGAGTTGAGAAGTGCAAGTCAGCCAATTACGCAAATTAAACAAAAAAATTGGCTCGAGAGTAGGAACAGACCAATTTTCTATTCAAAAATGAAATGTCAGTGATAAATCCTTATAAAACTAGAAAATGAAACTAATAATTTGGGTTGAATAATTGTTTATATGAATCAACCAAAAAAGAAAAAAGAAAAAAAAAGGTTTGGGAAATAACAAGGTACACTTGTCAACCAGGTCGGGTTAGTTTCGGGTTTGTAAGGTTTTGGGCCCTGTCGGATTGGGTCAGGTCGCTTTGGGTTGGGGTCAGTTTCGGGTGAATTATCAAGTTATTTAAAGATAATGATTAGTGTGCAACTAGCCAACAATAAACATTCGGGTTGGTCATATTCGGGTTTGGGTCAGGTTTCAGTGTCGGATTGAGTTATTCGGGTTGGGTCAATTTTGCCAGGTCTAATTTTTGTTCTCCTGATGTCTGGTTTTATGACTTTCCTGTCATATTTCTTAAATTACACCTAGAACTCTAGAAGTACAAGACTAGTGAAATGTTTCTGGAATGGCTGTGTGCCTTTGTGGGTTTTAGTTTCTAGAAACTCCTTTCTGAGTTTCCGGGTGAGGTGCTTTTGCAGAAGCTGTTGTTTTTCTTTTACGATTCCAAACACAGTATATCCTGAGTCCTGACTATGGTACTTTGACACTTTTCTTTGACCATGTGTTACATGTTGACTGTTGACAGAACTCTGTGTTCGACACCACTTCTTTTGCGTCAAAAAAATTAAAATTTCACAAAATAGCTACTTCTTGAGGTGGCAACGGGCTGGGTCGACCCGGGGGCGGAGTGGGCTACCCAGCTCGACCCGTGCAAGTCGCCAGCTCTAGCTGCGTCCCACCCTAGTAGCAGAGTCTGATTACCATTGTCTTCCAGAGTCAAATACTGTTGACTTTTGACATTTTTGTTGAGTATGATTCATCGGTCTCTTTATCTTTTGCTGTTCAGTGTCGACATTGATTCATCAGTCTCCTTTCTCGAAGATGAATGCTACAAGAAATATGGGAAAAGTGGCAAGTCCTTTTATATTTCTCAGATGGCTAGTACAGTGAGGTGGCTATCAACAGCAAGTTTGGCTGACGTTACGAAAAGGCTGCTTCCCGTTGCTATAAATCAGGAAGAGCAGCCTGAGCCGACTTCCTTTACCATTAACCCGACTCAAGATATGAAAGAACAATTCCCAGAACCTTCCAAAATCGATCTATCTTCAACTCCCCAAGCAGTAGATATCAGTGAACAAAAGATTGTGCTACCTCCTGTTCCATCCTTCTCTGATTTTGTAAGGAGCAATAAAATGGAATACGGCAAAAGTAATTATAGTACTTCCTCCAAAAGGAATCCGGCAGACGGATTTTCCCAAGCTGAGAATAAGAAAGGCAGATTTTAGTAGTTTGTACGTTACCGTGGTTTTCTTGCCATGTGTTCCGTTTAGTCAATTAGTCTTGTGTAAGATTGTTGTATGAATACAAGTCATTAACACAATTGTGAAAATGGTAAAATATCACATGAAATGACTTGTGAGTTTACGTTAATGTGAAAATTGAACGTTCCTTGTGTCATTAATTTTTGTGACGCAAGTATTTTATATGCTCTCCAGGAAAATATATTGGTTTAGTAAAAACAGATAGGATTTTCAATCGATTTTTTTGAGAGAATTGGAATATTGGAGGGTCTTCTTGAGCAAGCCTTTACGCTCTAGGTAAACAATGAAGCCAGCTTCAAAGCTACTACGATATAGCTTAGGAATGGAAAGCGAACCGAATAAATGATCTAAGAACAATATCTCATTCGATTGTATATGTTTCTCAAAATATGAAATGATTTTAAAAAACGTGATTAAGAAAAAATAAATCTTTTATAGCAAGTTTTGTTTAAGATTTTTCTATCAAAATCTACTTTATATCTAACGCTATTAATACATTTTTTTTTTTTAGAATATCTTTATTTGGTCAGTTTACAAACATAAACTTATTAGAGCAAGTCCAATGGTTTGTCTTAGAGATTTACTTGCAATTTTAAGAAATTGCAAGCTAGTGACTAAACCATTGGACAAATCCATATAGGATAGCTTAAATC
>JAOWBH010206500.1:0-17356 GCA_028566215.1 Silene coronaria
CATTTGTCCTCCCACTTGCCTTATTGTGAGAGGACAACTATCCGTCACAAGCTTGTGACGGATAGTGTCCGTGAGAATTTGTGATTTAGTTAAATGGTTTGTGGGTCTCCATAATAATATTAATGGATGTACTTTCTTTATCCATTCCAAATGTTATACAGTTGCTTTTTAGCACTACTCATTGCTGTAGAGAATCTTTGCTATTATTCGTAATATATAAGAGAAAATATAGTCATGTGAGATCTTGTTTGATTTATCGACATGAATTATACATGAATATCAATTTTTTTATAATTTTTAATAATGCGTAACTACATATATTCACGTTTGAAAACGTGCATCGGCATGTGTGATAAAGTAACTGTAACCTTTAGAATGGATGTGAGGGAGTAATAAGGGTTACAAGAGCCTTGTAATTGTATCACTTTTTTACTACTGGCAAAAAAACAATTTATTTATAACAACAACTAGCACTGTCACCAGAATTTGAACTTGGTAAAGGCTAAAACTTTTAACGAATGCGAACATATTATACCCTAAAGTGAATTTAAATTTTAAAATTTCAAAAATTTTATGTGCCAGTAAAGATGAGTTCCCCTGCTAACCTTCCTTTAATTCCGCCACTAATAATAAATATATAAAAAACAAGTCAATGATCATACTACTAGTCTACTAATACTAACTCAAATGACATCCAAACTTTCCCAAAATGGAGCTTATCCAGTTTACGTGCATAAACTGGATCCATATATTACCTCTACCGGATCCATGCACTTTCCTAAATAAAACCATGAATTTACTTCATTTATTAATCATTTAACCTAATTAAATTTCTGTTGTTTTATGGGAAAAAAAGGTTAGACACATAATGGACTGTCCATTTTAGCCTCTAGTGCTATCATGGGATAGACTTTATCTTATTGCTTGATGCCGTGCTATTTTTCAATATAAAGTCATGGTTTTAAGTTTAGCCTAAAGTAGTAAAAGTTGAATGTGACATTTTGTAAAATTTGTAGGGCACCTCTCAATTTTTTTTAGTGGTTTTGATTCGATTATCGTATTGTATATGTTAATTGTGAAATCGAGTTATTAATAAACGATAGACGTTGAATATATAAATGTGATATAAACCTGTTATATTCGTACAGTGAATTTGAATTTGTTTATTTGTTCATAACTTTGTGTAAGGTAATGTTATATTCATCAATTTGTTTTGTTAATTGAGCTAGATAGATCATAGAGTGGTCCATAAACTTATTGTCTATCTTTTAACCATTTTTTTTCGAAATAAAAGTGTTTGATTGAATATAAGTTATAGTGGTGTCGGTTAGAAAATGTATGATCTTAAAAAGAAAAAAAAATCATTTTGATTATAGTGGTATCGGTTTGAATATGATCTTATAAAAAAAAATCATGATTCAACATTTTGATTTTAACTATGAGTCGAATGCCCGTTTATTAATATAACGATCATTTTTTAACTAATGTATACTAATTTTTATTTCAGTAGGTCTCCTTAAAAACCGTCTCTCTTAAATTTTTGTGTTTCTACTTTTTCTAAGATTAGATGGCAAATTTATCTGTAACAGTTGAAACAAAATAAACCTAATGTTATGATTGTTACATGCACTTTTTAATATTATTTTTTTTTTTTTTGGTAAAAGCACTTTTTAATCACAAATTTTGTGAGTTGATGTTTCACGTTTCATTCTATGCTGACAGGTAATAGATAACATGCCTTGAGCCGATTTCCTTTGCATTTCAGACAACCTCAAATTATATTTATTGTGAGATTATTATGCAATTTAAAATGTAACTAATACCATGAATAATAAAATAGATACCGATATATTTGGACCGGGTACATTTATAATTTATAATAAAAATAAAAATGTAATCAAATGGTCAGTTTATCCATTTAGGCACCAACAAACAATAAGAGGGTCACGCAAAACATATAAATATATAGTAAAAAGGTACAAAAAAAGGGTTTATAAATTATTTTATTATAGAGTTTTTACGATAAAGTATTAACTGGTTTTATAATAACATTTGTGTAATATGATTTTATATAAAAAAAATTGAAAACTTTTGCCAAAATGAGATTCATATATACTCGAATATGATTGGAAGTCAAGAATTTATGAGAAGGAGAGATATGTTGTTCAAACAAAGATGTAATAAAGTTGATTATTTCTTACTTATCAAATATTATTACTAAAAAATTAAATAATATAGATGTATAAACGGTTTTTGACCAAGGGAAAACACACACTAAACCACAAATTGACCAACATAATCAAATAAATTAACCTTTTTTCAATCATCCATCTAAAATGCTTTCCATACCAATAATTAAGTAATTAACTAAACTAACGAAATAACGAGTTATTTTACAGTTCACAATATTATAATTATTATAATATAATTAGAAAGTAATTACGAGTAACCTTTTAATGAAGTAATGTAATAGACTATTATATAGTCCATGGGTCGTCATACCGTCATAGAAAAGGTAGTATCTCTCAATTATAATTTTCTTGACAGTCAAGAGAAAGTCAAATCACTTTTTTTTTAAGAAAAAATAATTAATTTTAGGCCAATAAAAAATCTGTTAGGCTAATAGAAGAGACTAGCTAGGTAGATGAAAGCCGCATTATCGACTTATTTTCACACCTTGTTGTTCTTAACTGTCTACTTCAAAGGATATATAATGGTCCACTCCTATACCTAAAATTTTATGTATTTATTGGGTGCATTTATGTTATTTTGATTGTATAATCATATATAATTTTATTTGTTGCTAAATTTGTTGTAGATTATTTAATGCTTTCCGATTGTATTGTGTTGATTTTCCACGCCGAAATGAGTTGTCATTGATTTTATTCCGTGTGTAAGTTGACCTGGACAACAATATCCCACTTTCGTTTTTCTAACCTCTTCTACCTGGGTAAGTTGGAAAACGAAAGTGGGATATTGTTGTTTAGGTTAACATACACGCAATTGTTCTCTGAAGGCAAACGTTCAAGAACGTTGAAAATAAGCTATTATACAATATATATATATCACAAATTTACCTGCATGCAGGCAATTTCCTTCCGAGGTTGTTCATAAGTATAAAGATGACTAAACGCACTTGTAAATAAATGTACATATTCATATAAGATATGATATTTAACAGCGTTCCTTTAAAAGAAAACAAAAAGTTGTAGCCGAGATTCATGATGATAAATACAAAATCACAAAAACAAAACAAATTGAACTTAGGTACGAACCATTGAACATTATTCGAACCATCAAATAATTGTTGTCCAATCACACATTATTAATTGAATCTTAGAAATTTGGTTGATAAAAATTAAAAATATAGTTGGAAAAGGGAGTGACGCAGCATTTTTTTGGCGTAACATAAGTGTAAAGTTCATGCGCATGCAATACACTTACATACATATTGTACTAACATTATCTTCACTCAATCTAAGTGACATTTGAGGTGTTATATGTACGATCATTCGAGTAAAATATGTGCAAGAATTTACGTCTTGATTTGCAACTCTCTTCTAAATGATCCACAATAATCACTCATTTCAAGGCCGTCAAATTTGAGAAAAAGGATTACGCATCTGATGTATTACCTCAGACTCTTTTTATTATTGAGCATACATGCATTTTTTCTGAGCATACTTAAATTTATATGTATTGTTTTTGAGCAATATTGAATATTTTTAGTTTAATGTTTAAAATAAACGTGCTCAAAAACTTTATACTAAAGCTCATAATATTTTTAAAGCAAAACTCAAAAACTTTATAATAAAACTCAAAAAGTACACAATCAGATGTACAACATCTGATGTATAGTCTATACACTGGTTAGGGAGCTGGAAAACCAGGGACAGAGAAGATTGCAAGGGGTAGAGCCATATAGGAAGACCAAAAGAATTTCGATGAAGTTGATTGAAAATGGCATGAGATTCATTGAAATGATAGGTGCACATGATAAGAGTTTGAGTTGTTTGCTTGTTTTTATTATATTTTTTTTGCTATTTAAATACTTATTTACTAGTATAGATCCCGCGCTCGGTGTTTTTAGATACAAATGTTAGAGACTTTGACTATTAACTTAATGGCATTTGACACCATCTTGAAATGTGGCTAACTAAATAATTTATGGAAAGATTGTGCCCCAATACTTGCAATAAATATCTACGGTATAAAATTAATTAGGGGGCAATTATTGTTCATTAATAAATATAGTAAATATAAATAGTAGAATCAATTAATTAGGAGGAAAATATTGTATAGTATTATGTCCACTTAGGCGGGAAAATTAGAGAGTTGTTAATCTTTTAGTATATAGAGGATTCGTAAATAATACATATTTGTTTGCTTTTGCAATTGTTCTAACATTTTAGGAATTCTTTTGTTAAAAGTTTCATTTCTAAAGACATTACTTGGCATTTTTTTGGTATTTCCTACCTAACACTTATTTTATTTTGTTAAAACACTATGAAATACACTATTCCGGTAAAAAAAAAACTATATATTTCGCCATTGACTTGCTTTTATTTTGTATAGAACTACTCAACTTCTGTATTTCTTCCCCTTAAACTAAGTATTTATTCCATTTTCCCCAAAACTACCTAGTAATTTTTCCCTAGTTTTATTTTCCGCCAAAATTTCCCCTAGTAAGTATTTATTTCATTTATTACCTAGAAATTATGTTATATCATTCAATTTCTTTATTTTTACTCTAAAAGATCTTATTTAAAGTATATTTCCTTTTTTTTTACTCTCCAAATTGTAGTTTGGGATAAAAACTCTAATGTTATTTTTGGTGTTGATATTGTTGTATAATAGACATAAAGTTGGTAGCATTTCTTTAGTCTATCTTATGAGAGAGTTAACACCAAATCTTATGAGAGAGTTAACACCAACAAGGGATTTCATAACTTCTACTAGAGCAAGCGACCATCATTCATTTGAAGTAATAACTAGAGTAACATCACTGGACATAAAGTTGGTAGCATTTATTTAGTCTATCTATAACAGAGTTAGCACCAGGGAAAATACACTTTATTTTCATTTCAGATATTATACTAATCAAGGAAAGAAAATAATGTCAAATCTACGAAATAAAAGGCACAAACGCATGACATACAATTGTTGAGCAAAAACTTTTCCCCTTTATTTTTCATTTCTTCATTAAGAAGCCTTTTGGATCTATTCAACCAATCCTGCAGCTTATCCTGGAAAGAAAAATATACAGAATAAGAATAAAACATAAATTTGCAACAAGGAAGAGCCACTGGGACGGGGCAAAGTTGGGCAGAGGTAAATTGTGATTTGCAAATCAAACACCCGTTTACTTTCACAAGCCAAAAAACTTGCCCAGAAAGGAACCCAAAAAAAAGCAACGGAGATGACCTGAAACATATTTATAAATGACCAGCAAGGATGGATAGATAAGAGTGGAAAAAGTTAAGAGAAGAAAAATATTAGTCATAACAAATAAGTGAAGATGCTGCAAAGAAAACACACATTAAGAGACAAATGCAAATATAAAAAAGAAAAAGTTGAAAGAGAACTAGAAGCAGATGCAAAAAGGAATATACGTGTCCGGTGTGCCAAAACAAAAGGAAAACAGTAGAAGAATAAGTGCATAAAGAGAGAATAAAGAAGCATAAGGGAAAAATAAGTGTGAATATCATAAAAATAAAAATAAAAAGAACAAGAAAATTTAAGTTTAAAGAAGATAAATACTAACCATATCATTCACATAATTTCCCTCCACCCTGATCTCTCTAACTTTATACTAGTTTTTTTTTTTTTTAATTCCAAGTAGATGCATATAACTCTCTTTCACTCATCCGAATCCTCATAGTCTCATACCCTCATATGCGTATCATTTCTTTAACATGTAATAGCAAAATTCTTACAAGGGAGAAAAAAGTTGCCAAGCCTCTGATGTGAGTTATTTACATATTGACCTATTTATTTTTACTATTTTTATTATGTAACAACCTTTAGACAGATTCCTGAAAGGGAGAAATAAGGTACCAAGCCTTGGATGTGTGTTATTATATATTTAGTTATTTATATTTACTATGTAACAACCTTTACATAAATGGATATCAGCTGACCAGCTGGTAGAACTTCGTGATTCTGCAGCGAATCTGGATTGTCCAGCACAGATGTCTGGTCTACTAGTGAAAAGAGCTTCTGTAGCATGAACCTACAATTACAAAAAACATCATGTTCTCAATGAAAAGCAGTGACCAAAAAAATATATAGGGACAAATAAGATTTGTAGCTGCCAACATTAGAAGATTGAACTTGTCGTGATTGTTGGAACCAAGGTGGACAAATACGTAATCATTCAGAACAGTTTCCCCAACCTGATAACAAGTAAACAGTAGACATAAATCAGGAGAATACAAAACAAAAGATAGCATTATTGTGACAACTTACAGAACAAGTAAAGCCTGACATACAACTAAATAGCTTTCTTTATCCATTCCCTCCATGACAGGTTGGAAGTGCTCACCTAAAAAAATGAGAAAGATCTTATTACTCAGAGCCACATGCTGCGCACGGAAATACTGCTACATCGCCAAATAATGTAGCGAAATTCTTATGTTCTCAGTTATTACTTATTAGTGAACAGTCTTAACTCTTGTGTAGAACTTCTAAATAAAAATATACAGATTTTGTAGCAACATCGTGCTTAAGTTTTTATTTTATGTGGAAATAAACTGTCTACCTCCATTTCCCATCAAACCAAATACTCAATATTTCTTTGTGTAACAGTTGATCGATGCCATCCGATGCAATGTTTTAGGGGGCGTTTGGTTGAGGGGTTTCAGGAAAGTGAAAGGGAATCATTCCCTTACAAGTTGTTTGGATGCGTGATTTTTTCATTCCCTTTATCCATATTTGGGAATGGGTTTACCCCTCATACCCCCAAAACCCCCCCACCCCCCCTAGGGTATCAAATTTCATTCCCTCATTCTCTTCCCTTACATCGCCATACACCACCAACACTTACCAAAGTTACCAGTACCCACCACCAACAACCTTGCTGACACCATTAACAACGCCTGACGTCGACCAGAATGTCCACAGCCTGGCCGCCGGTGACCCCTCCGTACTACCACCAGACTGTCCTAGTCATCTTGTTCCCCACTCTTTGAAATTTCCACCCATTTCACCAGAAAATGACCACCACGCACTTGGAATCCCCTTCACCCCCTAAACCACCAGATTTGGTGGTTTAAGGGGTGGGAGATTTGGTGGTTTAAGGGGTGGGAGAGGGGATTTCAAGTGTATAAGACTGATTTCGTGGTGATTTGGATGGTGTTTATGGGGTTATTGTCCCAACATATGACGGGCGGGGGATGGAGTCGTTGGTGGTTCGGGTAAGGGCGGCGGCGTTGGGGGCATGTTGGTATAGTAGTCAATGATGGTTGTTTTTGGGGTAAAGTGTGGTGGTGGTTGGTTTATTCTTATTCCCATACATAAGCTAACCAAACAAGGTTGAAGATCAAAGGGTATCCTATTCCATTCTTTTCCTTTCCCTTTCTTGTTCCATTCCCTTTCCCCTCTCCCAACCAAACGCCCCCTTAGTGTTTTTGCCATTCTCAAGTAGCCTCTCAGCGTCGACAATATGTAAGGCAAGGTTGCATAAAACAAACACCCTTGCCTCGTCATAAGAGGATTGTATTAATCAGTTAAAACATCTGTTTGTTGAACTACGTTGTCTAGATCTCAATTCTGTAAGTATATATTCAATCACAAAAATGTTTATCCTTCACTTTCAAAATAAAATTGACAAGTGAAATAAACGCCAATAAAACTGCCACTTTATCCAGAGTAGCAGCCGCAGAAACAACTAAATCATACCAATATGCTCTAGACATTGGCGGCGAGTCAAAAGAGACAAATTGTGCAGCTCATCAAGTATAATCTTTGCCCTTTCACCAACTAGCTGAGTCCCGACAGCACCTTTTGCTCCTTTATATTTTTCATTGTAGGAACATGTGAGTGCCACATAAAGTTCGTGATCAGTAGTATCAAGAAGTGCCTGTTATCAGAAATAAGCTTCTCTTTATGAGAGGAAATTTATAAATATGCAAAGCAGTCACGGAGAGGCAGGAAGAGATGGGAGAATAAGCAAAACAACAACAGAACTGATGATATATAATGGCTGCCAATTGAAGGTAGATGGCAATAAAGTTACAACAAGATGATCGATATGGCTTCTATTTGTAAAATCCATCAGGCTTAAAATTAAAATGGCATGAATAAGAAACAAAAAAAAAAGTAATTATTCAATTAATGATGCCCTTTGTCTTGGAAGTACAACTACCTCACCCACACAAAAAAAAAGGACGAGAAGAACACCAAGCCCACAATTTAACCAACTACTATAGACACTAGAACGAATCAAGACCCGTGTTAATTGTCTTAACACATATGTTGGGGTCGGCTAACATGAATCATCATCGGAATTCCTCTAGGAGTCTAGGTTTGAATCTGGTAATACGGTAAAAGGTAAATAAATCAAAGAACACGAAATAGATAAAATCATTAAAAAAAAAAAAAAAAAAAAACAGGAAAAAAAAGTGTGCTTGTAAAAAAGCTAAAATAAAAGTAAGAAAAGCGTGAAAACCAAGATTTAAGCAGCAAAATGGGTTTGTAATAAAAAAAAGAGTGGAAGTCATTTTTTTTTTTTTTTCATAAAATAAATAAATAAATCTTCTATCAAAATGATAAAAGGTAAGTAAATATCTAAAACTGAAACTAAATCTTGACATGAATTATTTCTCTCCACAATACCCTCTCCCTCGCCATACTCTTTCTAATTCCCAAAAGAGTATGGCGCGGGAGAGGGTATTGTGGAGAGAGAGAATCTCATGTCGAAGGTTCAATCTGAAATGATTTGCACTCTTTTATTTTACAAACCCATTAATAGGCTTAATGTCAATCAAGAAAAAAAAGCATAAAAAACACATGTCCTGAGAAACAGATCCTGTGGGGCCAATGGGAGAGTCAAAGACAATGAAGGCCTAGTAAATCTTCTTTTGAATAACCCTGCCCCAGAATTTCAGATGTGATATAAAAAAGGTTTTTCCATAAAATCATAATTTCGAATCCCTGACTTAACAGAATTTAAAGGAATTACTGACGCTTGCACCAACTTAGCCCTATGAATAACATCCGGAGAGTTGAACCACGTCGCCAAGGCAAACCACAACATCTAGCTTAATATCACACCACCAGCTTTGAAAAAAGCAATGTCTACAGAGCAATGAGATAGGGCTGATGAGATATTAGAACATGTTCTCACCAATCATTAGATAGGGTCAGGGGGAACATAGGAATTATATCGAAGAAAAAACAATGGCATGGTTAACTGGCAATTTACATACTCAACTAGACGAAAAACATACATGGATATTTGTTTGACTATCTACTTTTTATCATCTTATGCACTGAAAACACAAACTGTCCAGTAAGAATAAACAGCAACAGCAACTTTTTCACTATAATAACCATCATCCTGATAGGAAAAAAAATTATATTGATGAATTAGCGGAAGCAATGAGGATCGGACATCCTCGTAAGAGGGCAACTTACAAACTGTCCTAATTGGGATGTAAAAATCATCATAGGGATTCGCTAAAAAGCCCCCGATGCTTTTGCCCATAAAGAGGCAAAATGAATGACTTTCCCCCAAAGGAAATCTATATCATGAGAACAACCTGGAGAAGACCCGGGAGTTTCTCACTAACAAACAACCCACAGGGTAGACCATAAAAGCACAAGGACTAATAAACTTCTACTTCTTCCCTCTTAGCACAGCATAGTATGTTATGGTCCATGATTCCAGAAGAACAAACCCAACCCTCACTTCAAACTTGCTAGACTGGTATATATAAATAAAAAAATGAGCAATGTCACAGTGAAAAAATAAGTGAGAGAGATCCTCACTAGTCATGCAAATATTAGGAGAAGGCATACTGACATGTTTAAGACTTTTAAGGATTAAGTGTAAGAAGTGTTTCATCTCAATCTCTATCCATGCACTACGTTGACAAAAGCACAAGGACTAAAAAAACCTTCTTCTTCTTCCCTCCTAGCCCTGCATTTTGTTATGGTCTATGATTCCAGAAGAACAAACCCAACTCTCACCTCAAACTTGCTACACTGGTATATATAAAGAATCGAGCAATGTCACAGTGAAAAAATTAGTGAGAGATATCCTCACTACTGTCATCCACACATTAGAAGAAGGCATGTTGATATGTTTACATCTTTTAAGGATCTACAAGTGTAAGAAGTGTTTAATCTCAATCTTTATCCATGCACTCGGTACTAGGAAATCAAATTTTAACCTCCATACTTTATTGATATTATTTTCTGGCACTATATTTACTGAAAATGCTCACAAACAAAGGTACAAGAAATCAAATTGATATCGCAGTCATGGAAATGGTTCCACTATTACATCTTAAAATGTGAAGACAAACACTAAAAAGGGAAAGAGTTCAGAAAAACATGATTGACCTTCAGAACAGCGCCCACAGGAAGTAAGAATTCCCTTCCTTTTATCCTACAGCACATAAAAGCAACACATTTTTATTTCAATGGGCATGGTCAAGAAATTTCAATCTGCCGAAAGAAAGCAATAACAGCTCACCAAAATCCTAGCCTAGCGCTTCCATTGTTAAGATAGTATAGTTTCACTGTAACAGACGATTGATCTTCTCCAACACACCTATATGCAAGCAGAAAATTATCAGTTTTTACAAGAGCCAACAATTAAAACAATTCATACCAAGAACTTTATGTGCCAACTCAACAAATAATAAATTTAATAGTTGATCATTTTATTATCTTTCTCCGCAATAGTGTATCGACCCCATTAGTAAACTGGGTGAGGTGTTAGGAGCGTCTTCCTCTCTTTTAAACCTTTTTCATTGAGAAATTATAGTCAAAACCAAATGTTGGAGAAGAAACCGCAAAATCCTTCTTTTTCACAGTGATTTTGCATGTAAACAGTGGCATAAAACTGGCAGATATATGTGAGCAACAGGGAGGCCGTGGTAGAAGAAACATAGACTTGAGGGGGTATTTGGTTCAAAGGTCGGGAATGGAATGAAATGTCATACCACTAAGGAATAGATTCTAAATCCCATAATTGTTTTAAATTGTTTGGTTGGGCATTGGAATGGAATGGAATGTCAAATATTATGGAATGGAGTTAGAAACTTGGGGACGAGGTGGGTATGAGATTCCAAGGGGTTGGAATGGATTTAGAATCCATAGGGGTTCTAACTCCATTCCAAAATACTCTAACCAAACATTGGGATGACTTGAATCCATTCCAATCCATTCCAAAAGCTCCAACCAAATACCCCCTTAGATATGGAAATGCTTTATGGAACATTGGTGTAGTCGTGTAGACATTCTTTTTCCTCGAACTGAAAAACGGGGAGGATGACAATGTTGATCTACAGCAAATTCGTATATACTCGCAAAGTCATTATCACGGTATGAATTGAGCCAATCACTCTTAATTGACTAACTTTTAAAAAGCACACCTTCAGGCGAGGCAGGTTTATCATTCAAAAAGTGAAATTAAGTGAAATTAGCAATGAGGCAATACGCCAAAAAAATCATTCAAAAAGTTAAACAAATTGACAAACGAAGTTTTTTAAAAGAAACCTTATGACAACAGCTTTATCACTGTATCCTTCTCTTCGAGCACGAAATGAACTCCTGACCATGCTCATTGGCTGAAAAATCCCATTGAACAAATCAACAAATCTTTGTTAGTGATCGGTTATCGAAACAGGAACACGTGGTAACTTAAACAACAAAACATTTTTTTAGAAAAGTAATAAAGGATTTTATTTAGCCCAGTTTATTTCGGGGCTAAGGCTTTGTTGTAGAAAGTCCATACAACTTTATAAAAAGCACAAAACATGGTTACAGGGTACATCCAAAGGCAATAAATAATATCAAACACCTAACTGTCATGATTTAGTGGGAAGGCTTCCTCACAAGTCAAAACCACCCCCTTCTTCAATAACACGAAAAAGGAAAGAACGATTCCAATATAATTTTGCCAGATCCACTAATATATTTCGGCGCAATATGTTGTGCAGTAATAAAAAAATAATGAATAAAATCTTGTAACAAACTAATCACTCACATGATTCCGCTTCTGCATTATCAATAGTCGAACGATCCTCTCAAGCCCGTTGCATATGAAGTATCTAAAAATGAAACAAAACTTTTAGTATTAGAAGTTAACAAATCCATGACCTCTTAGGAACAAAGTCATTAGTCACCCAAAAATAGTATTATGGAGGAGACAAACATTGTTAGTGAAAATAACATGCAATTGGATCTAATAGAGAACCTAAATCCTGATTCCCAAAAATCTCTCCTATATTAATGCATCCTTAAATTCCTCCTACATTAGAACTCTTTTCCGGTTCTTTCTATACCGGGTACCTAAGGTAATTCAAACCAGCTATGATTCCAACTCATACTAATCATAAAGAATTAACTATCACATTAAAAATAACACAATAGTTCTGATCATCAGTTTCCCTTATAGAATCGCAGTGGCATGTAGGCTACAATTGTTGTTCAAATTCTTCGTTCTGAATCAAGGTTTTAACATTAATCTAGAAAAGAGTTAGGACTTCGGGTTGTGAGAGAGCAAGAATTATAAAGTAAGGTCATAAACTGCAGCAACATTGAGTTATAGACTTTTCCTAGTAGTCATCTTCATCAATTTACAATATACTATTAAGATCTTTGACATTTTTTTCCTAAGAAATTGAATAGACCCCTCCCTACTTTCTTCACTCCATCAGCCACCCTCCCCCATCCACCGCTCTTGCAGCCCTATCCCCTTCAATCCTATAAAACTATTTTCCCTCACAACTACGCAGGTCCCATGGTTCAAAATCTCGGTCGAGTTGTATCGTATCTGCTGAGTTGTATCGGATTATCACGACTACGACTGATACCGAGATTTTGAGCCAAGGCAGGCACACCATCCACTGTCCACCATAATACGACAACCTAATTATGTACCTCTCTCTTTCTCTCTACTCATTTCCAGTGACCCAAAGTCACCAACAGGATAAAATTAAGTGTGACGTGGTGAGAAGTTGAGGAAAGGGAAACAAAGAAGGGTATGGGAGGGGAGGGGGATATGAGAAGTTGGAATGGACTAAAGAGGCAATCGCTAAAGCAGGACAAAGGAGATTGTGGGTCGCAGCAGAGAAGTGGGTGTGATCTAGGATAGGGGTTGTTATGTGGTGCGTGGAGGCTACCGAGGTGGTCCATATAGACGACCCCAACTCACAAGTGGTTTCATGGAAGGGTGTGAATGATTACACATGAAGAATTGTTGGTGAGGGCTTGGTAAGTACAAGTGTGCTAAGGGAAAGAGGTTGCATGGTATTAGCTATCTTTTGGTGTAATTGGTTGATGTAGATATCTCATCTTTGGACAATGATAAAAGTATTCTGTAGATTATATATGGTGAACAAAATTTTTATTAGGGATATTCTACATGGTCACCCCGAGACTGTCCATAACTCACACGATCATGAGTTCCGAAAGCGGCGATTTTTTTTCCAAATTGACCGGCTTTACGATATCTTTGATCTAAAACAAAATAATTGTCAGTTTTTGAACTCGTGACAAGAATTACGGTCATGACCGTACCTCTTTGTTGTGAGTTCCGAATGCGACATTTTTTTTCCAAATTGTCCGCGTTCATGATATCTTTTATTTGAACAAAAAATTGTCGCTTTCTGAACTCGTGGTTGTGAGCTATGGCCAGTCAAAGGCGTTTTTGGTGAAAATGAGGTTACCATGTAGAAAACGAGAAATCACAAGGTTACCACGTAGAATATGCCTTTTTATTATCTTGGAACTAAAACCCATTGTTTTATAGCATTTATTCAAACTCTTTGTAACTGTTAGTAACTCAAGACTCTAGACTTTGAACTTTTACTGATTTGTTGTTGCTTAAAATTTAAATTATGTTTTTTTTAAGAGGAATATACCACCATTATGACATGACTCAACTCGCCATTTAATCCCGTTAATTCTTGCTTAAACCCAAAATAGCACAACCTTTTGAATGTCTTTTGAACACACCAAGAAGACATCCTGCATAACCGATGGGTGAGAATGCTTGTTTTAAGAATGAATGATTTCCCTTCTCTGACCCTTACTGCTTGTCCAACCAAAGAGCGGACAGCTAATGCGTTCCACTTATTGAATTGAACAGGCAAATCACAAAACCACCAGGGTTGTAATACTAGTGCACTACTTTATGGTAAATCTTGATAGCTGTTAGCTGGCTGCAATTAATCATCTCATTTTTAATGCCCAGCTGAAAAAAGAAAGTATACCTCCATCCTTGTTTCAATTTTGTCCTTTTAAATAATAACTATGTTCAAGAGCCACCATAACAATTATCAAAACTAGACTTACATCACTTATTTAAAATTAATGAAGAGTCACTAACAGAAAATCCAAGCATTAACACATAAAGCAATGAAATCATAGAACAAGAGCTACTCACCCTCCCATCTCTGCTTGCTCTTCTTTGTAAGAAACTAGTTTTGTTGGAGACGCATTCCTGAGGTTGCAGATCTTGGACTAAGCATAAGATGGACAAACAACCTCAATAACTTGTATATATAAAGAGTAACATCACATCCAATCCCCCTTACCCTGCAATTTGCGGAACTCTAAAGGCACTGGGGTAAATGTTGTTGTAATCAATAATATCATATATTAGCACTGTGTAGACTAGAGACCATAGTAGGTAAAGTAAAAATAAAATACCAGCATACTTACACGAACAAGGATGCATTTTAGTATCCTACATATATCTGATTGTTTTGCATATGAAGTGAAGTTTGCATGAACTGTATTTTCTCAGACTCCCATATGTCAAACATGTCCCACTAACAAAATAAAACAATGGCGTAGGGTATAACTTCAAAGACAACATAGAAAAAAAAAAATCTCCGCTTTCATTATTCTAACTAAGATAACAGATATGTGTTTAATGCAGGGATCATAAGATCAAAGCAGCTGAAGTTGCCAAAACCATAGAGCTGCTAGTAGTCAAAATCATATACATAACACAATTCATTTGCAAAAAAACAGCCAAAGAATTAGGGTGCAACCATTGCTCCGCTAGAACCTCAAATAATGTCTTCTAAATAGCACAAGCAAACTCCCAGTGAAGATAAGAAGTGATCCACACTTAATCTCCATCCAACAGCGTAACTCATATAAGTTCTAATGTGCCATAATATATAAGTAAAATAAGTGGTATCATTCAGTCATTATCGATGTTTTAGCAGCATTTCCAATGAAATAATGAGAAGTCACTAGAGTGAATGCAACTGAATGACAAAAACATACATCCCAGACGTCCTTGTTTTAATAGGTCAATACCACAATTTTTGGAGTAAATTTACATAGACTCACAAGTACTCTGTAGTTTTTCATGGTATTGGAACTCTGCCGTAAAATAAGTGTTGTTGTTCATTCACACAGTCCCAATGAAAGGCAGTAGCAAAAGGTACATCACAATAAAACGCAACCCTATCATATGAAGGGCTCTATGACATTACACTAATACCTCAAGAGCTCCGCAAATCAAATATTGTATGAAATGAGTGTGCTTTCAAAATAGACAAATGAAAGCAGAAACCTTTAACATGACAGGGAAGTTGCCAAAGTTGAAACTCTCCCTAATAACAGCTCCTTCATTGTATTGAAAGCAAACATCAGCTGTAAACTTGCCAGAATAGGATATCTTTGCCTGACGACACTGTTACGCCCACAAAATGAAGTCAAATTTCCAAACTTAACCCTCGTATTATTGAAACAAATTAACAAATAAAATGAAAGCATAGCTGACCTCGTACGGAAGTAAAGCTTTGTTCATTCCATTAACATCCTTTAAAGGAGGATGAACAGTAGGATTACTAACAAAAAGTGCGGTAAACAAGTTAAGGAGCAAACATATCACACAACAAAATCAACAAAGGGAGTAACGGTTTTAAACAAGACTAAGTAATGAATTGAAAAAAGAAGGATATATCTAAGTTTAACGCCGGTTAAAGGATCTTGAACTTGAACAGGCTTGATATTAGACATGGTAGTCTCCAAACCAGACTCAATCATATGGTCGAAGGACTCTATATGCGGCAAAAACAGCTCCGCAAGTGCCGAGAAATCCTGTTCCCCCATTTTCGAACGAGTGTTCACTTCGCTGCCTTTCATCCTGTCTTGTTGGAAGCTAATTAATAATCAATCAAACAGAGAAGAACAAATGGATGCTTGAGTGTGACTGTGAGAGGGAAGGAAGCAGTGGGTGCGAATTGGGGAAGGGGAGACCGTCGTTCTAATTGTGTCTTTAGGTATGGTTGTCTATATATACAATATATGAGCCGCTATTGAAATTTTGGCCCTAAGATGTGGATTTCATATTTGACTTGGGCTAAATCCGGATTCTTAAAAACTAATGCAAAAACTAGTATAGATCCCGCCGCGCAGAGCGCGGTATATATAGAATCTTACTTTTTAGAATATTTAGGTATTATTTAAATCGGCAGCTTATATATGAAACAAAAAAAAATTGAAATGGAAAACTAATCAAAGTGAATTGAATAAGTTATGAATTTTTTTTCATTAATTTCTTTTGCCACGAACCTAATATTATGTATATGTTAAGTTATTTTCTAAAGTAATCTTCATTGCATTATGAAAAATTTAGCAACTTATAGTTTAATACCAATTTTATTCTACTATAATTAAATCATAGTTTTGAATTTAATTAAAATATTAGAGTTTAATTATAAGATTATATTTTTAAAAAAAGATAATAGTTCATTAAAAGAAAGTTTTGCTTGTTTCTTTATTAAGTGCATTTTGGAGGGAAAACCATTAGAATTTTTATTCACTTTTAGTAGTAAGGGAGACTTTTACGCCCGTCCTTATTTTCGCAGTACGTATTTTATTCAAATTAAATATTTTTGTGTTGTTCATTCATTTACATGATTTATCCAACTAGTTTTAACCCTGTACAAAATTGCACGGGTTTGTTATTTAAATTTGTTATAAAACATATATTTAACTAATTGCATATGCAGGTTTTTTTTTATCAAAAGTTACTAATAGGATGATTAAATATAATAAAATAAAGAATATTCGATATTTTTTATAACTAAGTTAGATGTACACTTTTCACTATCGCAAATCAAAATTTTATTGTCTCGCTTAACTGTGACCCTAGAAA
>JAOWBH010206609.1:0-17347 GCA_028566215.1 Silene coronaria
ATATATATATATATATATATATATATATATATATATATTCTTATCTGTAATATGAGGTGCCAAGGAGCATTGAAATGTCGTACTCAGTCTCTCTTTAGATAATATTTTATATTGATAAGCTAATCAAAATAGAAGAAATGAGGACAAGGCATCCTCATAAGAGAGATACTACAAAGTACAAATATTTCCAATTTGTGCTAAAAAATCGCTGTTGGGATTCCGTTAAACCTGATGCTTTTGCCCATAAAGATGCAAAATAAATGATTCCACTCCTTGGAAATCTGTTGTATGAAACAATTTGAAGAAGATGCAAGAATTTCATTTTCAACCATATAAACTAGGTACAATGACAAATAACTTTTTCCTCCTTCCATCTATAGCCTACCACAATAAGATTCTAAAAATGGTCCTTGGTTCTAGAAAGACTAACTCAACTCTCCCATCCAATGTGCAAGATTTGTTAATTTTTATCAGTAAAGATCAAGCAATGATGCAGTGCGAAAATAGGTGTGAGATGTCTTCATAGTTGTGTTGACACCGTACATATAGTAAGAGAAAGTTAGCTTCCAGGGTTTCTTTGCTGCAACATGTCATGTTATTACCGAATACTACTGTCCAAACAAAACTCGAATATTAAAAGGAACCTTGAACTTCAAATGAAATTGACAATTGGGGAAGGTACGAATCGAGAAAGTTCGTTGGTATGGTTAAGGATTGATTTATATGTAAAGGATTCCTACCATCGACGACCCAGCTCTAATACCTTAACATCTCAAGCTATTTTCACTGAGTCCACTAGAATTGTTAAGGAAGATTGCTCTTCATTCTCTTGATTGTGAGGGCTTCCATGTAGATTTCAGTCCCAAGAGCTACTTGTGTTCTTCATTCTGTTTTTAAGCTTTGTTGCTCTTTTGTCAAGGTACAGTTGTATAATTTTTTTTTTGTTTTGTTTCCTGCAGGGGTTTATGAGCTCGTTCCATTCTATAAGGGGGAAAACACAGTCTTCGATGTTTCACCATCCTCTGCTACTGTATCTGTTGAGCACTCCCATGTTACAGTACCACAAAAATTTCAGGTACGAGGACTTTATTGACTGTTAGTTTTTGTGTTATATCCAAAGTCTAAAGCCTCTTAGAATAAGTTCTCAGAGTAAGCCTCTGGAGCTCTAAGATGAACTTCTCGGTTACTGAATTTTGGTAACTATGGTGACAGTCTAGTCATTGACAATTTTCTACAAAAGGGTGAGAGACAGATAACCTAGAAGACTAGAAGCTATCTTAGACACACTCAATCCAGGCAGACTTTTATATGGAGTATGTAATAGTACAGGGCACTGTGTGAATAATTAAGAAAGGCTAGTCACTCAAAATCTTAAACCGTGCCCTCCTTTTAGTGCCTTGGAATCCACGGCTCTTCTGCGATTGCTTATTATTTACCTCACAAATTCAGAATGATGAAATTTCATTTTGGTTCCTCAAGTTTAGTGTATGAGGTGTTCCTTTTTCCAGAAAAAATGCTTAGTATTATGCAGTGTTTCTGCTTTCCAATCTGTTTCACGTATCCAAATCTCAATGTATGTTATAGACTATACATCCACTTACCTACTTTATCTTGTTACCCACTTTATTCTAAGTTCATTGCTTGGGAAAGGTTTGGTCTTCCAAGTGATTCTCCTGCAACCCTTCTTCACTGTATAAGGAAGTGGGAGCTACCTGATAAATTAGATGAGGTGTTAGTCAAGTGCCATTAATACCAAAACCTTTTTTTTTTTTTTTTTGATAATTATAGAGTTTATTGAGCACACCAATGGTGGGGTGATACCCGTATATGAAATGACGCCATGAAGCTGAATGTGAATTTGAAAATCACCATACAATCCATGATCAAAGATCTGTTCCCTGATTGATGGACACGGGATTGGGAGCCGCTGCAAACTTGCATACTTAGTGATCCGCTTTTAGTTCTCGTGTCAAATTTTTAAACTACCTTTTAAGTGGACTCAGGATAACGAAGATCAAGGACAAAATAAATTTACTGAGGCAGAATGTCTTTTTTTATTGATTAGTTGAGTTTGGGCTTAGCAAACTTTCTTTCCCTTCAAAGCTTGTTTCAATATATAAATTAGTTAATTCATGTGGCAAATATATTAGTATGTGTTGGGTAACAGTCAAGTGTCAACACACTCAACAGTGTGACTTACTGGGGAAAGTTCATTGGTTTTGTGTTTATGTCAATTTTCTTCAATATCTTATTATTACTCAATGGCTCCATCATAACTCATAAAGCAGGATAAGAGGGGTCAGATCATCTGCTGGAATACAGGATCAAAAGGTGGCTGTTTCCAAGTGACCCTTATTCCACAATGGAACGTTCATCTTCTGCTTCATGCATGCAGATGGGCAAAGGGTTTTCCGAGCCTTTTTATTTAGTCCACCACATCCCAAAGCCAAAAGAATAGTATTGCTTTGGCTTCATAGAAAATGAACAGATTTATATACTGTTAAAACTTAAAATGACATCGTCTTATTTAATGTTATTGACTCTATTTTTCCTTGTTTGAGTTCATAGCTGCTGCTTTTTTCTGAGGCCTAAGCATGTTATTTTCTCTACTGAACAACATTTTGATTCTCATATAGGCTTCTCCTCTGCAAATATGTAGGTTACTGGATTTTCAATTGGTGGAAGAGTTGTGGATGGAAATGGTGCTGGAATCGATGGAGCTCAACTTATAGTAGATGGTCATGAAAGATCTGTTACTGATGAAAGTGGATATTACAAGCTTGATCAGGTATTTTCATTGAATGATAATCATCTAGTAGCTCGTAGCAATTCATCGTCTATTTCTCCAACATTATGGTCAGTAAGTGCTGCTCAAGATTGTGACCACCTGTCCATTTAAAATTGTTGATATTTCATCTCTAATTTGTGAAGTTATAAAATCAGGATTGTGGAGAGTATGCACGTATAACTTTAAACACTAGTTTTTTGTAGTTCATTTGTCATTCTTCATGTGTAATTCTTACTGTCCCTTGGAGACCTCATCTAACAAGTTCTCGACTTTCCTGTATATTGATTTCAATCTCAGGCCATCACAATAATTTGCCATGTTGCTACTTGGTCAGTAATGTCTTTCAATCTACTCAACATTGCGTAGGATGGTTTAACCATAAGGTTATGATCACAATGGTTAGATTTTATTTACAATAAAAAGACAAGGCCTTATAAACAATGTTTTTTTTTTCCGACATTTTTCAAAAAATGATTCTTGTCAGTTGACCCCAAATCATTTTGGGACTAAGGCTGAGATGATGTTGTTTCGAAATTTGAGTTCAAGCCGTTTGGTCTTGAAAGATCACTGTTTATCCTGCCAACTAGCAGTAACGTCATGAATCATGGTGTATGCATGTGTCTGATTCCTGATACATGCAGATTTTGGTACTAGTTTTGTGAACTTTTTCTTGTGACTGTGATTCTTGTTTATTTCAACGACAAGACATTTTCTTAATTACATTTTCTTTTAATGGGAATTCCTGCTACATTTTACTTATCACTTATAAGGCGTCTCTGTAAATGCTTATATATGAAGGCCCCTTGTGTTCTTTTGCAGTTTTGCCTCTGTATTCTTCCATAATTTCCACTCTTCTATTGGAAAAGTTAATTAAACAATACAAACACATGAAGCATTTCCAAATTATAACTTGTAGAAGCTACATTTATATTTGACTGGTAGGTGGTAGCAGTCTATTGTACTCTGTATATAGCACTAGGTATAGCCATATAGGTAATATACCTTTGAGCTATGTTTTTTTCCCTTTTTATGTAATTGCTGTCGTTTATCTTGATTCAAGAGGATTAGTCTTCTTTTTGAATAATTTCTTTGGTTCTCACTTATATCAATGCTTTGAACATATAGGTCACTTCTAAACGCTACATTATAGAAGCCAGGAAGGAGCACTACAAGTTTGAAATTTTGAGTGACCTTTTGGTATGAAATTCCTGCGGTTGATTTAGCTCATGCTTTCCTTGTACATTTTTGATGAGTTTTTGAAAAAAACACTTCTATTTTCTCTCCCTTCCATTGAAGAAATTATTGTACCAAAACTTTGATTTGGTTCTTTTTTTCCCCTCCTTTCACTGGAGAACTAGCCAAAACTCTGTTTTGGTTTTGTAATGTTTAAATCTTTCTTAATTTGGTGTTTAAATGAGTTATTATTTATGTTAGGTGCTACCCAACATGGCATCTATTCCGGACATCAAAGCAGTGTCTTACGATGTATGTGGCATCGTGCATATGGCTGATGCTAGTTATCATGCTAAGGTAGGTACACATTTTTTGTTTACTTGGTATTTCACTCTGTCAACTTCATAATGACTTGTTGAACTCTCTTACATTCCATATGCTAAGGTAGGTATAATACGTTTTTTCTATACTTGTCTCATACTGTCATTTTCCTGATGAATTGTTGAACTTTCTTGCATCCCATTTGATAATTCTCTTTTTGAGTTGAATTTAGACTTCATAGCGACTTGTTGAATTGGATTTCATATTGTAACGTAAAGTTTCTCTTATTATGTCTTTGTTAAGACTAAAATCTTAGGTTTTAATTCCCTTCCCTTTATACTAATTTTAGTGCTTTTGTGCATCCTTCTCACTATCCCTGCTAACTGGTTGGCGAGGTAGCACTTCAACAGTGATACTTGTTTGATACATACTGCATTTTGTTTGTTCTTTCAACTGAAGTGTAATCCTGGACTATAACACATTAAATTTGTGTTATGTGATGTAAACAAGATGTAATCATCTCAAAAGCTGCCAAACATCTTGTTAAACCTCACAACTATGGAATTAACATATTATACTTGTCTGCATTCTAAATTCTAGGTAGGTTTAACACACGGACCAGAGAATGTTAAACCTCAGATGAAGCAGGTAGACAAGTATGGGGGATTCTGCTTCCAGGTATTCTCAACTTATTCAATTGCTTCAGTTTCATATTTTCTGTGCACTTCCTTTTTGTTTTCAGATGTACCACCTTGTGATGATTGTTAGAGTTACAAGATGTAAATCGTTTATCATTTTGTTTGTGTATCAATTCTCGCCTTAAGCACTCTTATATGTGATGTTCTCTTACAGCATGCACAATAACAAAAATGGAGAGCACTTATTTTTGCTCTCCATTTACAATCTATGTCCTAGGAGAGCAAAAAATCAATATTACCCCTACAATAGCAAAACTCTCCCTACATGCTCTCCATCTCACATGTCCATCCCATTTATATTAGGAAGCGTTTGGTTGGAGGGTTTTAGAAAAGGGAATAAAATTTATTCATTCCCTTACTTGATATTTTGTTATCCCAATTTATATTCCACCACAGTAGGTGCGCTGGTGACGGTAGTGCTGGCGGTGGTTATGAGGGTGTGTAGGTCGTGGTTGTTTCGGTGACTATTGTTTTTTTTCTTCTTACATGTTTTCAACCAAACATGTTAGACAATAAAAAAGTATCCCTTTCCTTTCCCCTTGTTTCACTTACTTGATTCCATTCCCTTACCCTCTCACCAACCAAACACCCCCTTACACAAATTGTAAATGAAAACAAATTTCTCCTCTCACTCTTTTACTTTTTATGACCTACTTTAAATAGAGAGTTAGCTCTCCTTTGCTCTTCCCCAAGAGCTCCTCCCATTGTACATGCTCCTAAATATAGCGTATCTCAAACGGAAGTTGGTGCTAGATTTTTCTTTGAAGGCCAACTAGGGCCTTTTAGTTGTGTTTAGTATTTCCTTAGTCTGAACTGCTCGCTTGATGGCTTTTCAGGCTCACATTCCTGACAATGGAAATTTTTGATTCATGATGACCAACTAATTTTCACATGATTCAGGTTCCACCAGGTGACTATCGTTTGTCTGCTGTGGCATCCACCACCGAAAGTTCTTCAGAACTCATGTTTTTGCCTCCATACACTGATGTCAGTGTTAGGAGTCCCCTACTACAGATTGAATTTTCTCAGGTAGGTTTGAATGGTTCATTCATCATCAAAGCTGTCTTTATTTGTTTGTGTATAGACAACATAACATGTAAATTAGTAACCACCTAGAAGAAAGTTGAAACATATAAGTGACATTTTGGTTGCTGTATGGGTCTTTAGAAAGCATTTTATATTTGATCTGGAGGTAGTCCTTTTTTTATTGTGTTGAAAGTAAATACTTACGCATCATTTTTATTATGTACCACTTCTTAAACTTCAGGCTCAAGTAAATGTTCAGGGAAAGGTTGTATGTAAGGAGAAATGTGGCTCATCTTTATCCATCACGCTTTTGAGATTGGGTGCAAAAGGCAACACAAATACAATCAGATTGACCGATGAAAGTAATGAGTTCACATTTTCAAAGGTCTTCCCTGGAAAGTACAGGATTGAGGTAAAGGTTTCCAGTCTCTTAATTTTATCTAGATTCTGCTACTGTCTTAGCTCCCTTGTGTTGTTATTGAACTAGAAAATTCACTATTTTTCTTTCAGATGGATCATAGATGTTTCAGCCATGTTATTAATTCATTTTTTATTTGCTGATGTATTTGCATGTGCATAGAATCGGTCCTAGCTGTGTGTTTCAATAAGTAGTCATTTTCAGAATTTAAACCTTCAGATGAAATTTGTTACATTTTTGCTAGATTATTGTTACTCATATGTCACTCGTATCAATGAGCACTTGAGCAGAGTGCTTTATAGTTTTTAATTTGGAGATGGTAATAAATTCTGAAATCTAGCTAGGAATTAGGATTATGTCCATCTTGGTAGTATTAAACTAGCTCAAATGTAAATACATCTTCCCCTCTTTGATATCTTCTAATTTTTCTATCTGGTGTGTTTCTTTGATGTCTTCCACATCTCTTTGGTGGAACTCAGTTCAAGTGGCCCACTTACTCTATTTCTCACTACTTTTTCATCGTTTCTTGATTTCCTTAAATCTCGTGCCATACATGAAAATAGAAGAAACTGATGAAAGAGAGTGTAATATATGTATTAACATGCATTGGGAGCCTTTGAACAAAGTAATATTATTGTACTTCTCATGGGAAACTGGACAATTTGCTCCCACATGAATTAATGCAAGAGCTTGAAATAGACTGGTAAAGGATATGAATGAATTTAAGGATGGTTTGGTTAGGTCTTCATGGCATGTACCTTTAGCTAATTGTGACCCGAAAATTGTGTTAGTATAGTAGTCATAATGTCATATTGAATCATAATGGGCTAAATTTATCGTCATCCTTTTCTAATATAACTATCATAAATTTTTGTTTTGTAGCTGTGTCTTAATCCTTGGCATGCTATTACTTCTCTTTATCTTTCTTCTGTTACTTTTGGCATGGCTTGTATTGGGTTTATGCTATATTCAGCGACTGTTTGTCTGCGTTCACACATTGTCACATAGTTTTGACTATTTAGGGCTATTGATTTGGAAATAATAACCTTGGTTTTGAAGAAATGGAAAAGCCAAGGCGCTAAGCCGCTAATTATACTTCTGATGTTTTGTAATGAGTTTCGAAGCACAACTCAATCTAGTTTTATGCTTCTTGGCTAATATTATACTCCTCAGGCCAAGCATGATACTGCTGACGCCGGCCAGAAAAAAGATGAGTGGTGCTGGGAGCAGAGTTCAATTGATGTTGATGTCGGCACGGAGGATGTTGAAGGGATTTTGTTTACACAGAAAGGCTATTTGGTTGAAGTCATTTCTTCACATGATGTAGATGCTCGCATAATTCATCAAGATACAGAGCCTGTAAATTTAAAACTTAAGGTTGGTTGTTCTTGGCAATTACTCTTGCCTGAAATTTCTATACTTCAAGAGAATGATGTCTGTCTATCTGAACCTAATAATACGTAGTATGGTTTAACTTTTGCAATGTGAGGTTGATGAAATTAGCAAGTACACTTCTGCCGGGTTTTGTAATATAGCATGACCATTATGGTTGCCTTTTCTGTATACCTCAAGTGGCTCTTCATTCTTTCTTCTTCAGAAAGGCCCGCAGCTTTTATGTGTGGAGTCTCCTGGGATACATTACTTGGAATTTGTTAACTCGTGCATTTTCTTTGGGAGCTCGTCCATCAAGATAGATACAGGAAACCTAACTGTATGTTATCTGTTTTAATATTCTCTTGTTTCGAGTTTCCCCTTCTATGATGCTGCTACATTTGTGCTGAATACGTCTCTTCTTGATTGCAGCCTGTTACCTTGAAAGGTGAAAAATTTCTCGTCAGAGGAGAAATACAGGTTGATTCATCTTCAGTAAACTCACACGAGTTACCAGAGAGCATCTTTGTCGATGTTCTTGACGGCGATGGTGTGGTTGCTAGACTTGCATCTTCCCCTGATGATGTGACAAATGTTGCTGTGTATAATTATTCTCTATGGGCTATTCGTGGACAGAAAGTTACTTTTGCACCAAGAGATTCCAGGTAATTGAGACTTATACAGGTTTCACTCTTTATGCTTGTGCCAATTGTTAAGTTTAAATAAAAGGGGTTGTTTGGTTGCCTTCCAAATTCATGTGAGTTGGAAGTTCCTAGGAACAAATGAGATCTTGTTTGGTTGCCCAATTCATGGGAAGTTGAAGTTCCTATGGAACTCCAATTCCTACTTAATGTAGGAAGTCACTTTCCTAGGCCCCCCTTGGTAAGAGGAACTTCCCACATGAATTGAGTTCCCAATTTCCAACCAAACAAGACAATGCATGATGAATTATGTGTGAAATACTATATTAAATAAAGCTATTAAAGGAAACGGACCTTTCCATTTATAAAAAGAAATGGAGAGGATCCTTACCTGAAAATGAAGGTATAGGGTTTGTTTTAATAGGGGACGTCATTCTTAGGCATGATTTAATGCACTGTTTGTGACTTTGTGTACTGTTTGTCAGTATAGGTTATGGATAATTTAGACAATTCTAGAAAATGTGTGCAGATGCTTAGAAAGTTATATTCAGTAATGTAAAGAGATCTAGAAAATTTCCGAATTCTGATAGTTCAAAATAATGCATCATAATAGTAGCGAACAGTATATATTCACAAAATACAAGCAAAAGATAATGGATTTTTCTCTATGTGTGGTACTGTAAGATTTTTTTTTTTTCAAACTACATGTCTTACATGAAAAATTTGTGGTCAAATGAGGCAAAATTTTAAGTTTTCTGGGTGAGTTCAGCTTTAGATCAGATCTGATGTCCTCATACTGTCCTAGCGCTAGACCATCTTAAACACATTTTTTTGTTCTCTTCAATAAATTGTGTGATAGAATACCATTCAGATTACTACTCCCTCTCATTCTTTGGATTCCTACCATTAATTGGATATATGTGACTACTATATGAGGAGTATTTATTCAAATGGTATGAATCCAAAGAGTGCGAGGGAGTATGTTTTATTTCCATTTTCTTTCATTTCCGTGTCTGATTGTGGTGCTTCCAGATCTCAAAAGCTTATTTTTGTCTTATAGAACCTTGGCTTCAACCAGAGATGTGGTAAAGAAGTTCTTGTTCTACCCAAGACAATTTCAAGTAAGTCAACTTTTCTGCAGCATAGAGTTTTAGTCGTGGAAATCATATCCTGTAGCTTATCTAATCGAGCTTTGTGATCTTTCAGATAATAGTAGCACATGATGGTTGTCTAGCTCCAGTTCCTATATTTACTGGCCGCTTAGGTCTATATATTGAAGGGTCTGTCTCTCCCCCTATTTCTGGTGTTAATATGAGAATTATAGCAGCGGGAGACAGTCACAATGCTCCTCTTAAGAAAGGCGAATTGGCTCTTGAAACAACAACTGGACCTGATGGTGTTTTCCTTGCTGGGCCTTTATATGATGACATAAGTTACACCGTTGAAGCTTCAAAGGTAAGCAATCTCAATTTGAAGAGATTTGATTAAAAACGTGAGATGACTGTGCTAATGTCCATTTTAAAGCAACGTGTAAATGGCCTTTGTTCTGCTGTTATGCTCAACCTTAGATTTAGCGTCCACTTATTGTAAGGTCTGCAATATGATTGTTAACTGCAGTGCGGTAGGTCTCTATTCTGCATTTTTGCATCCTGAGTACAAGTTCACCAATTGTTCGTTGTTTGAGTCAGTAAAGTGAGTTCGCATATATCAAATTATTGTAATGGCGAAAGGCAACTTGTGGCAGCTCAATTTAGAAAAGTTAACTTTTGTTCGTGGCTACTCTCTCGGTGTAACTTTACGCATGAAGACGATGCCAAAACTTTAAGAAAGTCTAATTGTAGCTGGTGAACCAATATATTATCACAGTAGATCATAGTACAGAACCCTACTCCAAAAAATTTATGGCTGCAAAGGGAAAGTGATCCCCTTTTCTGGTATTTCAGTAAGCTTGTTAAATTGGATAGAAGGATTTGGAGAAAAGGAGGCTGGGTGAGGGAGAGAAAGGGGAACACTATCCAAATTGCAACTTCCTCCCGTTCCTTCCTCCCTCCTTTGTGCCTCCTCCCTCCTTTATTGCTGTCCATAAAACTTGTCAGTGGTGTAGTAGTTTAATGATACTTTTTTCATTGATAAATAGTTAAATATTTATCTTTTTGTTGCTAATGTTTTTTTTATCTTGCAGCCTGGGTATCATTTGAAAGCTGTTGGGCCTCATTCATTTTCCTGTCAGAAACTTGGGCAAGTGTCTGTCCGCATATATTCTAAAGAAGATGCTGAGGAACCTTTCCCTTCTGTGCTATTGTCACTCAGTGGTGAAGATGGATACAGAAACAATTCCATTACTGGAGTTGGTGGACGGTTCATTTTCGAGGACTTATTCCCAGGAAGTTTCTATCTCCGTCCTTTGTTAAAGGTACATCCTCGAAGGAAACTCCAATTAGAATTATAACTGAATTCGTGTTATAATGTGCATTGTGCTCCGAAGCATACAAACTTTAGAAGACGTATAATTCTGCAATAGTCTGGCTGTTCGAGATTATCACTGTTATATCTTCAGTTCATTTGCCAGTTATGTGCTAAGTTTGAGCCATTTATGGTACTTGGATTAATGCTTAACCTTTCATTTTTTTTTGTAGAAAAGATTACTTCTGAATTATGATACCTTGCGAGTATAAATTCTTGTTTCACATGTTGTAAAGGGGCCCCGGGAATCACTCCCATGGTGCCTTTTTTATACAAGCACCCTGTTGGTGTCGTTTAATAACTTTTTTGAATAAAAAATTGTTTTTACTAAATTGACAACATAAAATGAATTTTGACAGTAGAATTTTGCAAACTCATGTATATGGCGGAATGATGACAATATACGAAGGATTGCGTGAATTTAGGGTAGAAGAATGAACTTGCGATGGTTGAGATGTTGGTTTCTCAACTAGTTTTGCACTTACTTTGTAGCATCATAAAACAGCCATTCTTGTAATAATCATAGAGGCATGAATTGCTGCATTGATATACTGAAACAATTTTTTTGCAGGAATATGCTTTTGCTCCCCGTGCTCAGGCTATCGAATTGGGATCCGGGGAGACTAGAGAAGTTGTTTTTGAAGCTACTCGTGTTGCTTACAGGTCTGACAATTGTCCTTGTACATAATATTTTTTTGCCTTCTCCTTTTGTAAAGCTTTTTATATGTACATATTTTCTGATGCTATTTAGATAATGCTAAATTTGAAAACCGTAAATGATAATCAAGGGATGACAACAAGAAGTGAAAATACTGAGAGTTTTTCCCGGACTGACTGAATGCAAATTTTGTGCTGATCTATATACTGAAGCTAATGCTTCAATTTTGTTATGGTAGAGGAAGGAGATATTTGTGTGGCTTGAATCATAATTCACAAGGAGCTTTGACTACCAAGATTCTGGTAACACAGAGAGAGTTTGCCGGGTAGAAAGATTCAGTTGTACGAATAATTACCTTGTGTCAGAGAGAGACTGTTTCCAGATAAGCCAAAATGAAAAAAATCTTCGAGAAAGATGAGAATTGCATCAAATAACTAGTATTTAACAACTGACAGAAGCACAACCAATTTAATGAGCTCTTTTACTTTATTCCACGATAATCGTATACCAAAGGGTAATGAGTCTTTGATTCTCCGTTGGAAGTGGAAATAAACCGCCTGAGGTAAAACACTAGGTGAATATTTTCTGATAGTCCTTTAATATTGGGTGTTGTGCACTAGTGACCAGTAAAAAATGATGTATAAAATGCTGGAAGCACTTTAGCACTCGGGAGAAATTATACTAATTAGTTGGCATGGATTGGGGACCGTGGTCTTACAGATATCAATGTTCGATCTCTGCGGGGATTTGTTTTGTAACAAGTGATTGTTTGAAGAATGGTATAGAAAAACTGTTTAAAAATTAAGAATAATTATACAAAGTAGCTTATCGACATGGGAATACAAAATCAATCGTCCTTTTTCCCTGATCCCGCCTTGGTTGGTGGTAGTGGAAAAATATGAACATAACTTAAAGAGGGCCTACTTCATCCAATCACTTTCATCCTCCTCTGTTCACATACTAGTGATATCACCACTCTTAGTTCACAGCATCTTACCAAATGGATCTAGTGAGTACCACAAAGTCATTTCCGAGTAGACCGAGTTATACCGGGTATATGGGGAACATGGCTTGTCGGTTTCCTCCTGGCTGTGTTATGCACTCTTACACTGATAAGGTCTATTTTAACTATTCTGCTTAATGTCCTACTCAGTTTTCGCCTGATTGCTGACTTGTTGTCTTTCGCAACAGTGCTATGGGTGTGGTCACTTTATTGTCTGGACAAGCCAAGGAGGGTATCACAATTGAGGCACGAGCTGAGTTAGAAGGATATTATGAGGAGACAACCAGTGATTCATCTGGATTCTATCGGTTAAGGGGACTTCTACCAGATACAACTTACGTCCTCAAGGTTACTAAAAAAGGGGTTGCTGGGATTGAGCGTGCATCACCAGCTAGTTCAATTGTGAAGGTTAGTTTTTAATCACGACAACTTGAATGCACGAGAACTGAGATCCTTCATTGTTTGTAAAAGTTAGCTTAAATATTTGAATAAGCAGGGCAAAGTTTTGTTTATTACCGGCTGTTATCCATACTTAGAAACACTCGTATAGATAAGTTGAGTACTAGTGTGATTTAAAATTGATATATTTCTCTTGCAGTGCCGAATTAGTACTTAAAACAATGAATTTTAGTCGGTAATCTACTACTTCCAATTAATTCCAATCTATCTATACCTCAAAAATCCTCTCCTATTTTGGTATATAGGTAGAATTCTTGTGATTGGAGAGAGTATATCTTACTATCAATGTTGATTTTGATTTGTCCGGTAATAATTGAAATATTTACAACACGGTAAATTTATATGGAGTATCATCCTGGTTATTCAATATGTCTGATTGTTTAGGTCATTGTATTTATTTAATTTATCTTTCTCAGGTTGGTACAACGGACATCAAAGGATTGGATTTTATAGTTTTTGAAGAGCCTGATAGAAGCATTTTGAGTTGCCATGTTGAGGGTGAAAAAATTGGCGATTTAGATACACAACTCTGGGTGGAGGTTAAGTCCGCAAATGAACCATCCAGAATCGTCTCTTCCTTCCCCTTACCGCTATCACATTTCTTCTGGGTTCGAGATTTGCCCAAGGGCAAGCACTTGCTGCAGCTGCGGTCTAGTGTTCCATTAAGCGCTCATAAATTTATATCCGATACTATCGAGGTTGACTTAGAGAAGCACACCCAGTTACACGTCGGCCCTCTACGGTATCGAGTTGAAGAGAGTACCCATACCCAGGTTGGTTTTAGTTCATGATCTACCAAACTCTTGCTACTGTTGTGTCGTTATTTCTGTTTTGTTGTAAATGATTCCAACACCTATGAATACACTACAATGATGAAAGAGGCGAGAGTCATGTCACATTATAAACCTAAGGAGTTACATTCATTTGCAAGTGGATTATGACGGAACCTCTGTTAGCCTTATAAAATTGAATCTCTCTGTGTAGTGTGGTCTAGACTCCTTTATGTGATTTCACATTGCTGATGGTAAGTTTTTTCTTTTTATGTCTAGGAACTAACGATGGCATCAGTTTTCCCTCTTGTTGCCGGAGTCTCAGTTATTCTTCTTTTTCTGAGTATGCCAAGGTAGGCCAAGCTTTTTTCCATGCCGAAAGTTATAATTTTATTCCTAATGCGTGCTGCACAAGATTATATCTTCAGTACCCTTGATGTATACAGGTTAAAGGATTTAGCTTCAGGAATAGCAATGTCAGGATCCGGGTTGACAGCAAAGAAAGAAGCAAGGAAACCTGTTATAAGGAAAAAGACCTACTGATAACGGTAGCATTTAACCAGCCAGGCAACCAGCTATATTGAAAATTTTCACAGTGCATTTTTTCTCTATTGATTCTTTTCTACCAGATGCAGTCATTTTAAAAAAATGTATCCCAAGTCAATTAACTAAGGGAACGCTGTTTAAAGAAAGAAAGAATCGGCGGCTGAGGATCTTAGTTGCGGTCCCTCCTCTTAGCCTTACTGGCGTGACTCAGACCGATGGATGGCTCTTTGATGGAAGTTTTATTTTTCCAGAATGCTTCCCATAAACAAGCACTTAGAAGAAATGTAATTGGAACATGTTTTGTTAATCCCATCTTTCCCAGTCAGCCACCTTGCTTGTAACCTAGAAACAGTTTTTTAAAGCTAAATTTTGACGGATCGAAAATAGATGGGAATAAAGCTGTTTTAGAAAATTGTATAAGAGATTATAATGGTAAAGTTGTTTTTCGCACGGGCATTAAATCTAGTGGGTGTATATTTTGAGCCCTCTTACAACTGAACTTTGACAAATCTTGTGTTCAAGATATGCGCTCAATCAATTACAAACGGATTATTGCTACGTCATTCGATTGAGCCCTTTCAAATAAATCGGGGGGCCCCTGTGCGGTCTGTCACCCCTCACCTTTGAAATAAGGACGTGACATGTCCCCTGCTCGGGTGCTCGCACAAGTTCATGGCCAACCCTGGTAGTAAATTCTTAGGCGTTCAAATTGAGTTACGCGTATTAATCAAGTAAACTAGTTGACATGTACAAGAACGCATGAGTCTTAACCCTTACTACGAAATAGAACCAGACATTAACGTTAATTTATTTCCCAGAACATTAACTCGACAAAAGTATCGACAGTTGCACGTAAATGGCCACTTGGAGCAAACCATCCATATTTAAGAGTAAGACACATAAATTGACGAACCTCTAAAAATGGTACATCATCTAAGCGTGTAAGATATCTCCCATTATCTATATTCAGGTATTCTTACCCTTTTATCCAACAACATTAAAGACATTGTACCAGTAAAAGTAAATCTTACTTGCAACAAGTTAACCATCAAGGATTTTACTTCCTTTTATAAACATGGTATACTTTATTCTTTAGCTTACATTATGACAACCACATCTGCCCTTCAAACAATAATTTTGCGGTTGAACGATGTGTTACGACCTTATTGGGTAACCTGTTTTAAGCGAATTCTTATGTAAAACCGCCTTATACAGATATTAATGTATACCCTAATAATCTAGGTAATTAATTACGGGTTTGAAATATCGCTAATAGAATTGGGACTCGAGTTAATGTAATAAGGATTAGTTAAAACTAAAACCATAGTTTTAGTAAAATCAAAGGGAAGTAAAGTCTCAGTAGTTAACCCACTTAAGCTCATGCACTAGCTAGAAATATGAACGCACTTGGTTCATATTTACGTTGGATTTAGGTATATAGCACGATTTAAGGAGTCATATACGGAGGAGTATACACTTAATACCAAAATATTGTATCATATCGTTAGGTATTGGCAGGCAAGATATGGCCATTAAGAGAGCAATAATTAGTAGGCTGTTTGTAATACTGTGTGTAATGAATGTAGGCTGTTTTACGTTGGAATACATTAATGATATTATCATGATGATTCATGAAAATAATGAAACCGTAGAACATGCATAGTAGTGCATGAGTATAATTAGTCTGAGTTCACTGGAATGTGCAAAATGTTAGGTAAAAATATCAGAGTCTAAGTAGTTAAATTAAGTAGAGAGCATTTAAAGTAGTGAGTAAGCTAGGTCAAATATGTTTGAAATTACTCTACGTATGCATGCATGTACATGAATTTTTTTGATTTAATTAAAATCATATATAATTAATTTATTTACCACGTCATTTTCCTAGTTATCCTATAAATGCAGCATGTCTCGTAGTTGTATACATTCACAAATCAAGTAAGAAGAAAATATAAGAAGTAAGGGTAGTTGTATTAGTAGATTAAGTGAGAGTGAAGGAGTGAAAAAATGAAGTTGGGAAGGTGTATTGGTGGTGTGAGCTTTCTAGTGTTATTAGTAGTTGTGGTGTTTGTAGAGATTGCTGAGGGAAGGGCTGAGGGAAGGAGTTTGGAAGAGAAAAAAAGTAAGGAAGGTTGTGTAGGCAGCGAAGGCGGTTATGGTGGAGGAGTTGGTGGTGGATACGGATGTGGCAAAGGAGGTGGAGCGGGAGGTGGCGTTGGGGGTGGCTATGGAGGAGGTGGGGGTGCTGGTGGCGGCTATGGGGATGGAAGTGGTGCTGGAGGAGGTTATGGTGGTGGTGCTGGAGGAGGTGTAGGCAGTGGAGCAGGAGGGGGCACTGGTGGTGGATATGGAGGAGGTGTTGGCAGTGGTCATGGAGGTGGCACTGGCGGTGGATACGGAGGAGGTGTTGGCGGTGGTAATTGTGGTGGTGTCGGAGGAGGCACTGGTGGTGGATACGGGGGAGGTGTTGGAGGAGGCACTGGTGGTGGATATGGAGGAGGTGTTGGCGGTGGTCATGGAGGTGGCGCTGGAGGAGGCACTGGCGGTGGATACGGAGGAGGTGTTGGTGGTGGTGTCGGAGGAGGCACTGGTAGTGGATATGGGGAAGGTGTTGGAGGAGGCACTGGTGGTGGATATGGAGGAGGTGTTGGCGGTGGTTATGGAGGTGGCACTGGCGGTGGATACGGAGGAGGTGTTGGCGGTGGTCATGGTGCTGGTGTCGGTGGAGGCACTGGTGATGGATATGGGGGAGGTGTTGGAGGAGGCACTGGTGGTGGATACGGAGGAGGTGTTGGCGGTGGTCATGGTGCTGGTGTCGGAGGAGGCACTGGTGATGGATATGGGGGAGGTGTTGGAGGAGGCACTGGTGGTGGATATGGAGGAGGTGTTGGCGGTGGTCAAGGAGGTGGCGCTGGAGGAGGCACTGGCGGTGGATACGGAGGAGGTGTAGGGGGTGGTCATGGTGGTGGTGTCGGTGGAGGCACTGGTGGTGGATATGGGGGAGGTGTTGGAGGA
>JAOWBH010206719.1:0-26810 GCA_028566215.1 Silene coronaria
ATCTTTTCGTAATTAATGTTCAAATAGCAAAAGGCAAGAGTTATAATAATTTATATGTATGATATGTTATTTGAATGTCATGTCATTCTAAGTGTGTTATTATTATGTCATGTCAGCAGTTAGCTTAGAGGATTAATATATATAGAATATAGATAGATAGATAGATAGATAGATTTATAATCTGAACATCTCAAAATTATCAATAAAAACATCAATGATTCACTATCCTCAATCCTGATCTGCAAAATTTCAATGATAATAAGAGTTATATTCAATTGAAAATACTCGCAGTACTTCACCTAATAAATAAACATTTCGTTTTAAAATTATGGCGCATGAAAAAAAGTATTATGAAAATGCTCTACATTATAAAAAAAAATTCGGTATTTTCAATGATAGATCTAACAAAATATTTTTTTAAAAAATAAATAAATAAAACATGAAAAATCCATGAAATCCTTAAAATCACAGTGAAAAATGATTTCAAAAGAATTTGATTTATTTCTCAGAAAAGAAAGTTACAAAAAGATTATGATAAAAACAATTGTTTTAATTATTGATAAACAATCAACCATATCTAAAAGAAATTATCAACATTAGAAAATTATAATTACTAGATCTAACTCTTACGGTAGTAACGAATTTTAGAGTCAATTTTGACAACATTTATGATTTAAATTTTAAAAATGATTAAAAATCATACTATATTTGCTAAATAAAAAATATAATAAATTAACAATGGTTTAAAATGTAACAAGTCTCAGATCAAATTAACATGCAAACTAGAATAAAATCATCAAATTAAGTAAGATGTGTGGAAATCAAGCTACAAAAATTGTAAAATATACTGTATATTTTTTCTTCACAAATCGAGGGTAAATAAAATATTAATAATAAACAAACAATAAATGATTAAAAAAGTTGGAATAAAAGTTAGAGCCACAGAACTTAAAAAAAACGGAGTAAATCAACTTCATATCTCTTCATAATACAAAAAGTGAAGGGGTTATAAATGAATAAATACAGTATTTTTTGGGGTACAAATCAACCAGAAATAATTTCAACACTACTAGTCTTAAATCCGTGTAAATTGAACGGGTATGGTATTTTGAATTTTTGTTATAACAAAAGTTAATCAATTAAGATATAACTAGTATAGATCCCGTGCTACAGCACTGTATTTATAGAAGGTGGCATTAGAGAATGGTTTAATTAAAATACTCAGTTGCTAAATCCCGCGCATAATATTATTATATCCAGCGCATTTTTTCCTACACTTTCATTCCTACCCTTAATTTTAAAAAAGAAAAAAAAAATTGTTGAATCACGATTTCCGCTACTCAATATCCCTCATGACAACCCTCTGCCACCCTTCCTCCTCCCTCTCCCTCTCCCCCTCCCCCATCCCCGATCACCCAGATCTAATCGCCCTTGACCAGCCCGAGCCCTCGACATTGACCACCATATGCAGTTGAGGACCTTAATCCGATAAAACTATTAACCTTCCACCCGAGAACCGTATCCAGTAGCTACTACGTGGATGCACCTACCCATGTCGCCGTTGACCTAAACTCTCCTCTCCGACCACCTAATCTCGGCGCCGTCGACCATTGTTTCCTATCCTACATAGCCTGGCCGTCGACTACCCACCCACCATACTCCGATAAATCTAATTGACTCATCCACCCTACCCACCGCTTCTCCGTGGACACACCTTATCGACATCGTCGTCGAATCAACCCCTTCTCCCTTATCTGTTGCCGGACGTTTGGTGGGTCGGATGAAGGCTAGGGCGGCTGTTACATTATTGTCTCTCTCTTTAGGGTTCTTTGTAAGATAAGAAATGCAACGGGTAAACTCGGAATAAGGGGTAAAAATGCGTGGGATTTAACACGTCCCTTAAAATATTGTCATTAACTCATTTTTACATTTAATAAATCTACTATTCATTAACTTACTTTTACATTTATAACTAGTGTGAATGCCCGTGAAATTCACGAGGATTGTTTTTTTTTTGGCAATTTATTTATTTTTTATACTATGTAGGTTGTGTTTGTGTGTTTCTGGTCTCAAATTGTATGATTATGTAACTTGTTTGGTTTCATATGTATATATTGTTATTTATGTATGTTTTTTTGCATTTTTTGACCCTTAAATGTTTCCATTGGTGAATTTGTAGGCAATTGTTTATTTGGCTGAATTCTACTCCTAACATAATTATCTTACATCTTACATAGTGATTAAAAGGATAGATTTTCTTATGGAAGCTTATGTATGCTAGTAGTTCCTCTTGTGCTTATAATTCCTTTGGCGAGGTCGGGTTTTTTTTTTTTTTTGCTTTTCTTTGCTACTTTGTCTGTTGTGTCGTTGGCTTTGATCGCTTTTCTTTGCTACTTTGTATGTTGTGTCGTTGGCTTTGACCGCTTCACATCCATTGTTGTTTCCTTTGTGTCACTGTCTTTGTCTCCCGTGCCATTTCTGTTTTTTTTTGGATTATTTAGTAATATTTTCACAATATATTGTTAGCTTTATGAAATTTAGATATTTGCTTATGACTTACATTTCTTGTTTTTTTCTTTTCTCTTTTGCCTTTGGGGTCTCCACAGAGATGGTCATTTGTTCAGGTGGTTGTATGGTAACTCCATCTCCATATGCATCTAAGTGCATACTTAAAGTGTTTATTATCTTTGTCTACAGTCTCCGGCTCCCTCTCCCTTGTCTCTTCGTTTTGGCTGTCGAACAGAAACATCTTTTGGCCCTTGAGTTGCCTTCCTTCTCCGTATTTGCTTGTTCCCAACGTTACCTTAAACGTATATTCTTTGCCAATACATCCGTGTAATATGTCATACACCTTTCCTTTTCCTTCTTCCTGTATTTGTTTGTTATCGTTGTCAGTATACCTTTTACGGTTTTTCGTTGTCCTTATTAACTTGTAATTTTACATTACCTTCTCATATAATTGTTCCATTTTTTCTATTGGCTTGCCTATCACCTTCTCGGCTTCCTTTCCAAAAAGCACCAGTGTATCCGAAGTTGTTTCATCCTTGAGGGTAGTCATTAGTCTGTACCTATTAGGTGAACAATCGTCAAACTTATGTTTTATATCTTTTGGAGAACACGTTTGTAAACAACCACATTATACCTTTGTGTTGGATAGTCGATGATCTTCTTACAGTGGCGACACTTCCCATCTTCATCAATCCCGGCGATGCATGTTGTGCAAGATAGGTACCGCCAGTCAATATCTGTTCGTACTTCGGTAATTATCCCGTGGCATATGAACGTCTCTTTCTGTACCATTTTTTTGGGTATGAAAACTTTGTTGTACGTGATTTTGGTAATTTAAGTTTAAATTTTATGCACAGTAGAATGAACTTCTCTTACCTCGTCAGTGATAGCCATGTGAAGAAGTTCCATTAAGGTTTTTTTTGTTTGAAAACTCTTTCTCTTCAGAAACTTGATTTTTATTGGTTTCGATGAGCTTTACTTGAAACGGTTGTTGTTTGCTGCATGGTGTTATTTTTTTTTTTATTGGAAATGTCAGTGTGATGGTCACAAATGGGACATAGCAAAAAGTAAGTAAACATATCTTAATATGTTTTAAATTTTACCTCTCAATAACCCTCCTTGTCTCTGGTATGTTCAAGTTGAAGTATACTTTGGTGCCATAAGTTGACTGTAATTGTAAAGAGCCTGTGTTTATTGGACAAACGAACAAACTGTTGCTATGTACTGGAAATTACTTGCTTGCGTGTGTGTTAGCTTCATATGTTTTTGTGTTATTTAATTACCTTCGTAAGTGATGACCCTTGTGGATGTTATGACAATCACCTTATCTTCTCCACCATTCTGTGCAATTCCATTGTCAATATAGTCTGTTGCAGTCCCCCATAGTGTCACGTCAACGGTGTGTTGGCTGCATGTTGTTGGCCGCATTTAGTTATTAAAGTAACTGAATGGTATATCTTCCTATGGTAAAGTTGATTATGTTTGTTACCTTTCATCTTGTATTTGTATGTGCCTCAAGGTAGTTGGTTCGTGCTTTGTTGTATCTTCCTTCTTTCCCTCGATTGCTGTCAACAATCCAACAACATCTGCAAACACGCATATATACAAGGTTTTGGTTTTCTGTTTTCATCAAAGTTTAAATTTATTATTGATGCTTCTATACCTATGAGATAATCGTTTTTGTTTAGACGTTCTTCCAGCTTATGAAGAGGGTGAAACTCAACCTTGTGATACGGAATTGCTGTTGTTTGGTTCTTTTCTTCGATGATTGATGTGAATGTGTTGCACTTGATAATGTTGGGGTTTGTTTTCACAGGCTTGTACGATCGCTTATTTTCTGCCACTTCAAAGTGCTTTAGGGTGTATATTCTTCCTTCCACTATATTCTCTTGATACGAACTCACCAGTCGCTTAGGTATTGTAGTGTGTATATGGGTCCCCTGTTACAAATCAATAAATTTTTTGTTAGTATCATTCGTGTGTTTTTGTGCGTTTTTTTTTAGTCTGCATACCTCTTTGTCTAATAAAACCATGTCAAGTGACACTGGTTTTTCGGTTGGGTTTTGTTTGACCTCCCACTTGCGTGTAACACGGGCAGTCAGTTGGTACTTGGAGTTTGATGGGGTCATAGCTGCTATTGTTGTGAGTGTAGGTGCCATTGTTAATGTACTTGGTTTTTTTTTTTCGGTTTATCTTTCTTGGTTCTTTTTCTTTTGTTTTTTTGGATTGTTTCGCATATATATATATATATATATATATATGAGTTAAAATTAGGGTATCCTCATTTCCTGTTCGCTGGACTGGTTTTAGGTCTTTATTTTTGTAACTGTTTTTCTTTGGATACCTTAATTAATTAATTAATTAATTAATACCTTCTTTCCTTTCTTTGACTGATATTGTCGTAGAGCTTCTACAGATTGTTTGTAACTGCCATCGTCTTTGTTCCGTGAGTAAATGTAATGATGAATGTCAATGGTTTAAAGTTTTAATGATGGATTTGAATGTCTTAAAGAAGAGTAATCCTTCTGAATAGCCACTTTTATTATTTTCTAAGCTAGGCAAAGTTTTTATTCAGCCCTTTTGTTATTCTTGTAACTGTCAATGAGGGAGGGGGGCTTTACTGCTTCCATTATGTGTGGTTAATTGTGTAATTATTAACATATTATTATTATTATTAATTATTAAATATTAATATACAATAATATAATAATATAATAATAACCTCTATGCAAGAGATTGTCTGAACTTCGAATAATTTGTTGTTCAGTTTCGCTTCTTATTCTTATGTGTTTCTTCCTGTTTGTATTTTTTCCCCCTTTTACCATGAATTTCTGTTTCAGTGACTATTTCCGTTCAACGGTGCGTTTTTGAAATTGTTAAAAGCGGCTCAAAATCGCATACCAGTCACCTTTTATTTATGTGTGCTCTCTTTTTATTATATTTCTATTATGCTGTGCATTTTTCCTTTTGTCTTGCCTACATTGTAACAGTCGAAACTATTAATCATTTTTTGTAACTGATAAAATGTTAAAGTCTATCATTTGACCTGAATCAATCATCTTCTTTGAAAATTAGGACTTGATATTCATGAACGACTTTAATGACTCTGCTCTTTTAGTTTCCTACTTATTTTATTTTTTTAGAAACATTTATGTTTGCCCTCGTTTTTGTAACTGTTGCATTAATTTTAAATCCTAATAATAATTTACATATTTTCCTCCTATATATATAGGGTATCATGTAATATTATTATTCATTTCTGAAATCTATAATTTTGTCTCTTCTACATTCAAGTGTTTGTTGTTATTTTACAAAAGGCAAAAGATGGTTCACTCTTATGCTCCTGGTGACCTTGTTGAGGTATCATTTCCACAGTTGGGGTTTATGTTTGTTTACTTTGTAGCATGCTTGTTATTTGAGGTAGAGGATGGTGAGTTTTATGTTGAGTTTGAGAATTGGTTTGAGGCTGATGGGCAAACCAATCATAGGGAAGTTGTTGCTGTTGAGCAGCTGCGTCCATGTCCACCGCATATCCAAGTTTCTGGTTTTGATGTTGGTGATTTGGCGGAGGTGTACGTGGACGGTGGATGGTGGCTAGGAAGAGTGATGCACATTTATCATATATACAGATATCATGTGGTTTTGCTTGAAACGTTTGATGAAGTTGTTCTTACTAATCTGGTGAATATGCGGCTACATCAATTGTGGGAGGATGGAAGATGGATTATTGTAATTGATTAAGGTTGGAGATGCTGTTTGAACTTCTTAGGTGTCCTTATTTTTGTTTTTTGTTTACTCTGGCAAGTGTGTTTAGGTGTCGTTTTCATTGTATTTTATACTTTTGAAGACAAAATTATGCTATAAATGTTTTCATAAGTCCGGGCAATGTCTATTTTTCCTTAGTTATGGCTCTTGTGTTAACCATTAACATATATCAATTGCGAAAGATAAACCGTGCAACATGTGAAATGTGATCTATGCTTAAGAAATAAAGTTTCCGGTTAGGTCGAGACGATACCTCATATTGAGAGGTTAACACTGAGACTGGAGTCATTGATGTCTGCGTAGTCCGCCCTTTGTTTTTTCACGACATGTTGAAAGAGGCTCCTTCATCCTGAGAATAAAACAAATATGAAAAAACATCTTAAAAATATTATTCGACGTTACATTTGAAAAATATCAAGGCAGATTCCGGCTGTTTGTAAGCAAGCAGGTGAAACTTATCTAGGTGCCTTGATAAAGTAAGCATGAAATAAGAGTCGTGGGTTGTTTCTGTAAGCTAATGTTATTGACTCAGCAGTAAATAAATTTTGACATTAGGGTTACACTTGATGAATGGCAAAATGCATAATCATAAATAATCCGCTTTATAGTACCGAAACAATGTACAAAGAGACTGGTGAGGCTCAAAACTAAGTAAATATGGAAAATGAATATTGTTTGCTGCTTATCTTTGTTTATAAGTCTGCAAAAATTTCCCTATAAACGACGTTTTTGGTTTTACCATCACTCTCACCTTCCAAATTGTTGTTAGGTATGCTTATCTTCAAATCCTTTCGAGAAGTTACTCTTGAAACAGCCACATATAACTGTCTGTGGCTGAAAACTGGTTCTGGTAGGTATACGCCGACCCTTTGAAAAGTTTGTCCTTGGCTCTTATTTATTGTCATTGCAAAACAGACTTTGATGGGAAACTGGCGTCTCTTTAGGGTAAATGGCCATTTGGTCTCTGTAGGAGTCATTTCAATTCTTGGAATTGAGACAGTTGTACCCACATTGGTGCCCATGATTACCTTTGCTTCAATAACTCGTGATCGTATCCTTGTCACCGTTAGCCTCGTGCCATTGCACATTCCAGCTGCTTGGTTAATGTTTCTGAGCAGTATTATTGGACAACCCACTTTGAGATGTATTTCATGGTTTGGCATGCCCTGGAACTTGAGGGAGTTTAAAAAATCTGTTGGGTATAAGTCCTCCATGTTTATCCATCTCCAGTCATGGGGCATATTCTGTCAACCCTCCTTGAGGTTACTTGGGCCCCTGGTATAAGCCGTAGCATATAGTTAATTACCTCTTCTGCAGTCTCATTTTTATGAGTTAGTATGGCCTTTCCTTGTAAATAGGTGGCGTCTGTGTAGTTGGCTAAGAGTTCAGGGTACACCTCTTGCACTATTGAAGCAATTGAGTCTATGGAGTATGGCATCAAAATATCTTTAGGTATGTTGATCCAAGTCTTTTCATCCTCTCCTTCTTTAGCAGTTGTTTCTAGCTTGCCATCACCAATATCAAGCACACACTGACTGAAAAGTGTTAGTTCAACCATGTCTTCATCGTTTAAACCACGCTCCAGCCGCATATTCTTTTGTAGTTTCAGTACGGTACAATGTGGCCGTATCTGTTGTGATTTACTAATCGACACATCCACTATCTCTAGTCTTCCTTTTTGTGGTGCAACAAGCAAAATTTGCCTAAAATCACCACCTTGTACGATTCTTTTCCCTCCAAAGATTTTACCCATTGCCATAGGGTCGTCAACCTACATTATATCTCTAAATTCTCTATCTACAACCTCAAATGCATGCTTATGTACCATTGGTGCTTCATCCCATATTATAAAACTCGCGCTTCTGATCAAATGTGCGAGGTCTGATCATTGGTCTATCTTACAACTTGTACTGTCGTTGAGAAGTATAGGAATAGCAAACCTTGAATAGGCGGTCCTGCCTGCGATTAGCAGTAAAGCAGCTATGCCCGATGAGGCAATTGCTAGGACTATTTGGCTCTGTGAACGAAGTCGTGAAATTAGAGTTTTCCACATATATGTTTTACCCATCCCTCCGCTATTGTAAACAAAAAAGACACCACCCTTCTTATGATGTACTGCTTCCAGCACTGTGTCATATACGGTCCTCTATTCTGGGTTTAAATCGGCCTCTAGTCTGTCAGCTTCTGCACCCAAAGCTTCCTCATCGTACTCTTGCTCTTCTAAAAGTAGGCGATTGGTGGTCCTATGCATTAGGACGCTATTGGGCAAAGGAAAATCGGAAAATTGTCGCAGACTAAGACCACTTCTATTTAGAAGCACTTCTAGTTCTTGGAGGGCATAGTTTTTTATTTTTCTGTACTTAAATTTAAATCCAAAATCCCCATTCTTCTTCTTTGGCGAGGTAATATATCATCAGAAAGCTTTTCCCAATGTGCCTCCCACAACGCTTTCGGGTCTGAAACTTTACTAAATAAAAGTATTGTTGTGAATAGCTCTCGAATTTGTCTGGCGGTCGACCAACGCGCAGCTTCATCCAGTGCCAGATGCCACTCATTATCTCCATCAAGTAGACCCCTAACATTGCAAGCGGCTTTGAACGTTGAGTGCACTACATTATTAAATGTCCCGATATCTGCATAACAGGTCGCTCCTTGCACTATATTTAACAGCAACCTTAAATAATACAACTCCCCATAATTTGGTGGGGCGTAGTATATTCTGCCTATTTGCATCACTTTCTCCCTTCTTTTCCATATTTTTTCTTGCTCACCTAAACCCATTCAGAGGGGAATTTTGAGTAAGTAAAGGTGACGTGCGTCAGCATGTTCTTTGTTAGTCGCCATCCACTCTGTGAGAGTTATCTTAGCTTAACCAACTCTTTCAAGAACCTCTTCTGGCTAGACATTGTCATTGAATACTACTTGTTGTTCATGTTCTAAGTGGAAGCATAGCCTTTGAATAGGAGGATGCTTGTATTGAATCTGAAAGACGAACATACGCCAGCTGGCTTCAGAGGTTGATAGATACCTACATCGTACGAATGTCTCGATTTCATCAACTGGTTTCTAAGATTGTTCTCCATCGACGGTCTCACCTCCTATTTCCTTTATACTCGCGAGAGTCATGTCATGACCCTTTGACATGTACTTGAATAGGTACTTTATGGACCTGTTCTTGTTGCACCCTTCCACATTCAAGTGTGCCTGATATTTTACTAACAGGTCAATATTGTGGGGCACCACTAATCGGTTGTCCACTATATGGTCATTCTTCTTCCTTGTTCCACCATTATTTCGCCTACGATATTCAGGGTATCCGTCTTCGCTCACTGAAGTTTGTTTACAGATTTTCCGAGGGTAGTATTTTGAGCATTTTCTGCCAAACATACAAGGTGATTGGGAATTCAGGTCGCCATATAGACCATGAATCATGAACTGCATCACAGCCTCGTAACCAACTGGATCTTGCTCTCTAACAGGAAGCTCAGCACTAATTATTTTGTTTATATCGTCTGGTTCAGGATACTTGTCGGATAGGTGTAAGAAGAGACAAATGTGTACATGAGGGAGACCTCTTTTATGGAACTCAACTATGTACACGACTACATGAAGTTAAAAGACATGTTAATTTAAATATTATTGAAATTGCATTGAGTAAAAAAAAGAGGGTGAAGTTTGTATAAGTTATAGTTTTAAAATTTGCTGTGTCGTGGTGGTTACCTGCTAGGATTCTCCCAAAGAAAGCTCTTTTATAGATATCTTTAATTAGTTCGTCGAGTTTGATTTTGAAGACGCGCGACACAATGTCGGGACGATCTTCTGGCCGTTGCCCGGGTGTGGATGCCATAAATTCTTTAATTTCAGGCCACTGTGGGTTGCATGTGAAAGCGATGAAGAGATATGGTGGCCTGCCCATCGGCAAATAGCCAATGCATCTTGGTAATTCTGAAACAGAAAGCGAAATCCCCCCGGGAATGACGGAGGCAAAATTATGCGTTGACCAAGCAGCGTCGCTGTTGTTGCTTCAACTGCTACAGCGTCGATTAGACCACGGAGGAAGTATTTTCGAATGTCCTTTTGGTTAGTCCGCACATACTGCAGTCTCATTTCCTCAACAACTGTGAAAGCATCTACTAAGAACTGTTGCCATAGCCTCCCAAATAGAACGACAATGCCGTCAATTAATTTCCTCAATTGTCTCCGTTCTTGGAATCGAAAAGCGTAGTACTCCCTCATTGTCACAAATGTTCTCTTTTTCCTTGTAGTTGTTTCAGCATCCTTATGCTTAATATCTGGCCTAAACCCATCTTCCCCATGTGGGAATATCAGTGGGTATTGAATTGCCATAAAGCTTGGGTGTAACTCTGAAATCGTTCTTACCCCTCTTGCTCGGTCGTAGACGACGATATCCCGATAGCATCCCTCATTCTCTCTACTTCCAACAATTAAAGCCTCAAGTTCATCAGTGGTTGATAGGTTATATTATCTCCCGTCTTTTTTCCTACTACCAATTAACCGAAGCTGAAGAAGTTGAAGTTAGATGGGACAATTCTTTCTATGGCCATCTTGCATACCTTCGCTATGACATTGTGCTCATATAGCATTTTAGAAAGGCCTTCAACAATTTCAGAGTCTAGTGTATTTTTCCCCTTAGAACTTAGTGAGTTTATTCTTTGTGCGACCTCCTGCTCATTGTCATAGAAGTATAACTGCATGAACCTAGGATGTTTTCCTTCTGGAGAGAGAAAAGATCCAATATTATGGTGATTTTGACCACCTAAGTCGAAAGCATTATGGTGTAGATCCTTTGTTGATGGCTTTGTCAACTTTGCCTTCCATTGACATGAATGCAAAGATAGTCTTGTATGACCATATTAGCCTCCTAAATTCTTTCGAGCGTGGTCTGCCATTTGGGTCCATCAATATTTGAAGGTATTCTAATGGCTCCTTGAGGAATGAGAGGCTTACTTTTCCCTTTTGACAGCAAATGCTGTATTTAGGCCGTCCATTTGTGCAATTTCCAACGGATTCCTCAGTCCACACAACCGCGTGGCAAAACTCGCATGTTTCAGTTGGCCCCCCAAAATTCCAAGGTTCAACAAACACTCCTTCAAGAGAAAACATGTTAGGAGCATGTATAGGGTGATGTAGTATCATTTCTGTAAAATTATTGTCACTTACTTCGATGCTCGGTACTTATATTTGCTTGTTTAATGTTCGCTACTTTTCCTGGCGAGCAATTGTTGACGTCGGCAATTGGTAAATTTGCTAAATTTGGTTAGTTTTGTGTTTATAGTCTGACATTTAAAGAGGTTTGTTTAAGAGGTTTGTTTTTCACCAACCTGTACCCGAGGCACTGTCGGGAGCACTCTCGTGTGGTTCTACATGGTTGCTTAGCCCACTATCATTGCTACAGTTACCATCAACTTTAGTCCTAAGAGTTGGCAATTGGCTTGCAACTGAGATTTGAAAGAAAATATATTAGTTTCCAGAATTTGGTTTATGCGGGTAGCTAATTTCTTGTAAATGTACTTATTTTCATGTTTATTGTGTCTTGCCGTCAGCCTTTTGCTTGTAGATTTTCGCTCACTTCTGCTCTTTCTCCTTTTCCCTCTGACTTTGGACATTGGACCTGTAATTGGGTTGTGTATTTGTGAGGAAGTATTGAGCTCCATGGTTTTAGGTTGTTGTATGTGAGGATGAAGTTGTCTTTGGGAGACAATTGCTCTATCCCTCCTTCGTGCAATTCTTATACGTATTCTAAACATGTTTAGCCTCCTCTGTACAATTATACAACGCCTTCTAAATCTGTTGAGCTTGGTTGGGTTGGTAAGTAGGTTGTTAATGTGTACAAATCCCATGTAGTAAGGGAGGCCTGGGACCATTAATGTGAATAAGGGATGGACTGCCCTTTGGTAAATGTTTCTGCTCCTTCGTCTTTGTTCAAGTAAATAACTTCTTAGGCCCCAATTTACTTTAGTTAGGCTTCTATATGTGGCACTATTATTCCTCACTTTGTTCATGAGATCAGCGTGTTCCATTTTTCTCCTTATTTCTGGTCAAGTCGTAGGAACGCAAGTTAGTGGATGTAAGCCATAAACAAACACCCCAAAAAATATCCACTCGATATCGGTCACAAAGTTCAGAGATTCTATGTTAAAAAGCTCACACCTATACTACAAAAGTTACAACAAAGTTTCAATCACCACAAAATCAATAAACGAACCATTATTAATACAGAAATTTACAAAAAAAAAAAAAATCAAATCCAGAAAGATAAACATGAATTGGGGATGTGGGTTTAACAAATTACTTCAATTCTACCAAAACCCAACTATGAAACTAATTAACATATCAGAATTAAAACTTGGGAACTGTTTAAATTGAAGTAAAGTACCAAAATCAATAGAATTAGAGTCAATTGAATACAAAAAATGAGAGAGAATAAACAGGCATCAATAAGCTAGCATCAATTTCAGTTGATACAAATACAACAGTCAATAAACCAAACTGCCTGAAAGCACAGGTAAGTATTGAAGTAATTAAAGCATCAATAACCAATTTACCACGTTTCAAGTAGCAAGAAATATGTAGGAAATAATTACTTATTAGGTCGAAACATGAATTTATAATATTCAGTGTATATATCAATTTCCATGTTTTGTATTAAGATTTTAAAGTTAACATTTCCAAATCAACCTCCATTTATTTAAAAACACAAGAAACAGTTAAATGAGACGGTAATTGTCTTTCAATTTGAAAGAAAAATGAAGCCCGTTCAACTTATTTTTCTTTGAAATATAGCATCCAAATCAAACCAAGTATATTATCCACAAAGTACAAACCTTTTGTGATGATCCAATCATTTTAATCATTAAACACAAAGTACTTTGTTTCCGATCATGTCATTCAAGTATTCCACACTGCTTAAAAATCAATGTCCTAATCTTCCTGTCAATTCGACTTATCGTAAGAAACTTAGCGCATTACTAAGTACATTCAGTTCTAAAGTTTCAAAAATGCTTCCTAATACACCCAAAAAAGTTGAGTGATCAAAAGAGTTCCTAAACTTCAATATTGCACCAAAAACTAAGCTTAATAACATATTACTCCCTAACATGTAGCTAGCTAAAAAATTCCTATATTCAATAGAGATATCGTTACCGGTACAAGACAGCCAAATAAAGCTACATGCCCAACTTGCGAATCTTCAAATGCAGGAAAATCAAATTAATTTATAACTCCGTCCTACTATAACAAATCATTATCACATGTTAACTAACAATAACCCGCAAATAATCACCAAAAAAGCATTATGCTCTACCCTATTATTTAGAATTGCCACGTGTTCCAAAATCCTCAAAAAAAGCATACTCCAGCAACAAAGAGAATGTTTCCGATTAGCCCAAAAATAAAAAATGCTTTGAAATATGAATCAAATTCTCCAAAAAGCATGCTTATAAAAGAAAATTGGAAAATACTGCTCCCTGTTATTCTCCACCATGTCTTGTTTAAGACCGTCTTAACGCCCGATTAATACAGAGATGAAAATAAAAGGAGGTGGTGAGAGGTCTAAAACTAAGACAGGTCAACCAACTAATTATTCATTAATTCTCTACTACGAGTATATATTCCAATATATGGTATTCCCTAGCGATGATGTGTCAACATCTGGACACATCCCATTAACGAAATTTGATCCCCCACATCACGGTGCAACACGTTAAATAACAATATTTAAGTAACAACCAGAAAAGTCAAGTAGACAACGCTGGAAACGAGGCAAGAACGTGACAAAAACCATACATTACACAACAACATATCACATTATTCTATTCTCAACAACCCAACCGCAACACCGACATTACCCCAGTGTCTCAACGGCTCCTAGTCTCCTACGTAACCTTACCCAATGACTGACTGACCCAGGATGAAAACTTCGTCGAGAATAACTCGAAACCTCTAATCTAACCCGATCCAGCGACTAATAAATACGATGAAATTAAACGTCATTAAAGGGTGGGTAATTAAGGGAAGAAAGAAATGACCTTTAGGTAGGAAAGATTATGGGAGAGATCAGAAGCGAGTTGCTTGACTCGGTGAAGGGCAATTTCGGAAGAATTGTCAAGATTATCCAAAACGACGACGTTGTAACCTCCTTGTAAAAGCTCAAGGGCGGTATGACTGCCAATGTAACCGGCACCACCGGTCACCAGAATGTTCTTCGCCATGTCAACTACTACCGGTTACTCCCGGTTTGGTTTTTTCTAATTCGAAGATCCCGATAACTCGGGAATTATATATTTATATTAGTTTAATTTAATAATTAATTAATTAATTAATAAGAAGAAGAAGAAGAATTAGGGAGAGAATGAGGAGAAGGTTTGGGGAGAGAGAGGTGTTTGAGAACATGTATGTTATTTATGTAGTTTTGTTTTGTATTATGAGGGGGGGGGAAACCAATTAAGGGAACATTCTTCTTTGGTATGGATCCCAATTTAAGGGTTGTCAAATTTAATATAACACGTGAATGTATGAAAAAAAAAAAAAAAACCTTAATCAAATGTGCTTGTGATTTTTAATAGAAATTATTTGGATCGGTTTTTAAATATTTATGGTGTGATATTGTAAACGGGTGAATAACGTATTGAGGTATATTAATAATTAATAATATGAATTTATATAAATATTTTTATTTATAATGTAAGGGAGACGGTTAAGTTATCCTAAATTAGGAATATATAAAGTATTGAATAAGTAGTATTTTACTAAGAGTTAGATTGGATTGGTTTTGATTTTCTTTGGTGTCATTTATAGGTTATTGGTTTGAACTAATTGCATAACGCGTATCATATAGTTTTTTCTCGAGAAACCGGAGTCACTACATTTTTACAAGGTATGCAGTTATGCACTAGATCAATCTTTTTACAAGGTGTGCACTATGCATTAAATATTCCACAAACAACTTATATTATATCATCGCCGTCACGGTCAATAATTATCTATTTCGTTTTTATGGTGTTTCAATTAATAGTTATCTATTTGTATGAGAAGAAAATACTTGACTAAAGGCCTTTTTACCGTGCCTTCCTAAGGTCGACTTTTTTAACCAACACAATAGAGATTTTGTTATGCTATCTGTTATTTTGCTCCAAATCTGGTATCTTTTGGAAACCGAAATCAATCCATGACAATTCTGTTACTGTGTTTTCTTTTCGAAGGAATTAACAAGTACCGAGTAACTCTCAAGCATTGTGGATAATCTAATACGGAGTATGTAGTATATGCTAAAGTTCTTAGGGTAGCTGGTATTATTTGCTACTGTTTGTTGTATTTTGGTCGGTTTTACTATTTAAACTGCACGAAATTGTTTACACAGATTAAGTAATTACGAATCAAGATCACTGCGGTGGTCTGAGGAATCCGCGAGTATTCAGGATTTCAGGGTGATGGCAAACTACAGAGAAAATTCAGTAAAGCAATGAATCTGTACTGTGAATAATTGAATATCAATGTTGAAGAGGTCCACAGAAAAGTGTCAAAAACGCTCGCTTCTATGTTAATCTCGAGTATGACTGCAGAATGGCCTGTTTTGCATATGCTTGTTGTGTCCTGAGGTTTGCAATTTTGCATCTACTGCTTCAGACCTGTTCTGATGACAGTGGTTCGGTGCTCAGAAGCCTTTCGACCTCGTCATTGGCCTCAGCTTGCAATCTCCATCTCTGCAAGGAAGAATATGAGGGAACACATCAATAGCAGGACTATGAAAACTCGATTTATACGAGGGGAAAAAAAAGAAACAGACCTCTTCAAGATTTTCCAACTCCATCATTTGCTGTATTTGTTTGGCAACATTTTCCTGCACACAAGTGAATGAGATTTTTAAAGTTCTCAACAAGGGATTTCAAGAAGAGAATTTAGAAAGCGAATATGAAATTACTGTGTTGCTGGTAGCTTCTGCATCTAAGACATTGGTGTCCATTTCCACCTCAATTTCAATCATGGATGAAATCTGCCAAACCAAAATCAATTGTTTTTTTAACAGGAAATTGGAGTTATGTTTGAAATCACGAGCAATTACTATGCTGGAAAACATACCCTTGCGTAACTGTCAATGAGTTCTATCCTGCCCTTAAGGGAACTTTCCAGACTTTCTCGTACTTTTTTTATTCTGTTCCTGCGAGCACTGGAGATGTAAAAACAACAATCAGCATTTGCTCAGGAATATCACTGTCTCATTGTACATGTAATCTAAGTGACACAGACACAGTTAGATCCGTATTCAACATGGGTACTTGCGCAGGTGCTAGAGATTGTGCTGGGTTAGAAATCCTCGTGCTTATGGCTAGAAGTGTCCAAGTGTAGAGTGTCAGACATGTGACTATGTGAGGTAATATAAAAGTTAGACTGTTGCAGCAGCTTTATATATACATGTTTCTATAGAGCACCAGTGAAACAAAGTCAATGTCATCACCGGTAAGAAGGTTCGCCTACAGCAAGAATTTTGTTCTCCAACTGGCACATCCGAGCTAACATCCAAACCTAGGAGGCAAAAAAATTCAATAGTGAGGTTATGGTAACCACAATGCAGAGGTGGAGTTACAACACTCTGAGTACCTCATTCTCAGCAGCTTTTTTAAGATCTTTGATCCGGAACTGGAGCATATCGTACTGTGCCAGCAGCTGCTGCTTGACAGCAGTTACATCAGTCAATCTCGGAGAAATCTGAAACCAAATATTCAGTGAGTAACAATCTAGCATATCCGAGACTGAAAGCCTGAAACAGGATGATCCAATGAGAACATAAAGAGCTATAACCCGGAAAAAGCACCATTTTTTTTTGAGTTAATGGAATGGTAATTCTGATACTGACTGGTAATACTTGGGGGAATACTTATGACCGGTTTAAACCTAGGTCAGAAGTGTGGGAATTCAACGACTTCACCAGCTAACCAGTTGATATCTGTATAATCCACGGTGCACACAATGATATAGTGTTACCTGTCCCATCTGAGGTAAAACCATGGTGTTTAGAGTGGCTCCAACTGCTAGAGATGCTGCAAGAGCAGCAGGCAGAAGACGGGGCAAGCTAGGATCGATAAACCCAGAGGCAGCATCACCAGAAGCCAATACAACTAATAGTGGAAGGATAAAAGATGGAGAAACTAAGGAGAGTTTGCTATCAGTAGGAGGGGCTCTTAGAAGAAGTGATTCTCGGCCATCCCGGTGGTTTGTAAGGGAAAGAGGCTCTGAAGGGTAATACTTGGGGGATTTCGGACTAAATCTGAAAGGGCCCACTTCTCTGAAGACACTGGTTGGAGCTGCTACTGCAATAGTGACTCTTTCTCCTTTTTGTGCAGGGACCTCGGCTGTTTCTGTGGCAAATCTATGCGTCCTAGCAGCTCCAGAAGGGGTTTGGATCTGAAAGTGAACATGCTTTAGTCTGGGTTTCGAGATTATTGTTTATATAACAAGGTAGTGACCATAAGAAACCAAGTTGTGTAGGTATGAAAATTGAGAATTTTGGAGAATGTGTAGGAATTGCTGTTGGAAATAATACCACAATCGAATGGACAGCTGAGGGTAATGCCTGCTTAGTCATCGGAAGAGATCCAAGCCATCTTTTCCAAGCTGGAATTTCCATGCTGCGCGCGGCAGGTTGAGATCCTTAGAAAAATTCAATGTACCAGGATCAACACCAGAAGAAGACCCACTGATATCTTTTGACAGAAATTTTCGCATTAAACTGTTTCGTATTTTTGAAATAGAAACCGGTTAATATATTTTGCAGTGCATTATTCATTACAGATTCTTTGGAAATTACTTATGTCTTGAAGCATTTCAAAGCAACAGCTAAGTCTTACAACCAAATTTGAGGGATAAGTTCGGAATATGCATCCGTGTTTCTGCAATTAGGAAAATCTCTCCATTTCCTCAAAAGAAATGGAGAGGCAAGTACCTATCAATGGTCCGGATCGCATCTTGACAACATCTAACGGTTACGTATAAAAATAAAGAGGTGAAATGAGAAATTATTATTTAAAGAGATTGTGAGAGGAAATGGAGAGGATCCTTTTCCTAGGAAAATGTCAAAAAAACTGGATTAAGTTGCTAACCTGATTTCTTCTGATGCAATATTGACTATGTCTCCTGAAATAAGCTCATACTGGTAGCGGCATTTTGCACAAGATGCTATCTGCGACATTAAAAAGAGCCGTGTTGCTTAAAGACGAATTTTACACCAAAATGGCCATCCTTGCTTATTGATTGGGAGTCTAAGGAACAGAAAACTGTTTTTATTTCTGCTGAATGAGTTCCAGTCCGAAGACATGAGACAATGCATCATTACATGAATTCTGACATTGAATTAGGACGCAGTGTATGAAGAAAAGCACAAGAGACCTTGATGTGCATACTTGAATACCCTGCTGAGGTTGTGCGACAGCGACAGCAATCAGGCAACTCGGGCATCTTACAATTTTACCAAAAGGGACCTGAAAATCGAAGCTTTAACCAATCACACCCTGTCTAACAGTCATAGAATGAAACAACATTACGTTGCGAAGGCAACAATTACTGAAGATTGTGAACTATTCAACACCTCTTCTACTGAAGAAAGTCCAACTCGACATATATTATCAACTATTTTAAGGGCGTCCGAGACCCTCAATGAAGCTGCTAGACCAATCACTAATGTTGTGTACGCGCTCAACTCCGGCCTTGGCCATCTCCACCTCTCGACAAAACTACCATTCTCCTTTTCACCTGCAATTTTGCAAATCCTTCATCAATGCAATTATTTGCAAGAATATGCATAGCATGTCAAAGAAACAGACAGCAACATCTTCATAGACTTTCGCCTATAGCGAGGTAAAGGGGTATTTGTTGAAAATACAAAGCGGTTGCTTCCTAATAAACCATAATGCATATTGCGGTGAAGATGGCATCGACTGACTGCTATTTCTAGATACAAAATCTACAGTCACTATCGCTTTAACCAATTATCAAAGAAAAGGTATTTCATGAAGGCAGGTTATTATCTGAACTTTCAATGCCAATTAGCTCACGATTAAGGCCGAATCAATAGTTTTACTACTAATACAACCGATAAATGACGACTTAAAACCGTCAGAAAAACACATGAAAACGACGAAAAGAACCTTGATCAAAGGCAGAAGAGCGCATAGCAGCAAAGATAGAGAGAGCCAAGTGAGTGTTGTTACAGTCAAGAGCAGCCTTGATTATCCTACAACAATCTGCACTACTCACGCCACAATTTTGTACACTCTCTCCTATCATTTCAACAACTTGACTTGCATCACTTAAACTTGAAGCTCTAATGATCACTTCATCTTTTAATAACACCCTCTTAGTGTCTTCACTTTGTGACACATTGTTATGCTGGCCACTTGAAGCTTTTGCTGAAACGGAACCGTCTCCAAATAATGATATAGAGATTGATGAACATGGTTTAAGACTCTTCTCCAAGAGAAGAAGATACGGGTTTCGTCTATGCCGAATATTATTGCTACTACTATTACTATTACTATTAAAATTGTAGGACGATTTTGTGTAGAAAGTGAATGGTGATCTAACTGAATTTAGGCTCATTTTTCTTCTTCTTTTTTTTTTTTTTTGTTGGTATGAAGATTATGAATGTTTTATATATGTGTGTTAAAATGTTGTGTGAGGAAGAAAAGATGAGGAATGTGAGGTTGAGCTGAAACCAAACATGATGAAGTAAAAAAGATAATATAAAGGAAATTGGAGGTGCGGGGAATCGAACCCCGTGCCTCTCGCATGCGAAGCGAGCGCTCTACCATATGAGCTACACCCCCTTTTTGATTTATAAGACTCCCTTATATATTATATAATCAATACTCTGTAGGTATTAAGTTAGAAATTTTTAATCTAAATGAGATTTAACTGCATTTAAATTTGAATATCAATCACTTAATTTTTTTAATTTTTTGATATTATTCTAAAATTACGAGTTACAGAGTAAATAATATTGTGAAATTCATATAGAAAGGTTATAAAAGTTTCGTTTACATGCTTTTGGTTATATTTGGGGCATTTTGGAAGATCGTTATGAAAAATAAATAAAATCTACGATAATGGTACAGTAACATAGTAACATGCGACAAGAACAAAAATGAAGAGGTTGAATAGCAAATTAGGTAATTAGAGCTATATTCTCGCATATTATCCATATTATTCCTCCAAAATAATCGTACATAAAGAAGTAAGCTAAATATAGAAAAAATTAATGTACGGTGTCATTTTTGGAGAAAGTTAGAACGATCTCTTACGAACCAACCAACTAAACAACCATTACTTCCTAACACACACAAACAAAACTGCCATTAACAAAAAATTTAGATTAATTAGGAGTTCAAAATTTGATGGTTCTGCTGGTTAAAAGAAAAGGTCAAGTTTGGTGCAAACATAATAAGAAGTGAAAAACATATGCAAAAGAGTTTGTAAAAAGATTAGAGGTAAAATAAATATAGTTGGAAGAAACATAAGAATTAAGTTTATTATATTAGCGTTATAGGGAGCAAATGGGTGGATTTGTTATTCAAAGAAGAATAGGATGTATATTTGCAATTTTATGTCTAATTATGGAGGCGAAAATTAATGTAAATGGTGCCGATAACAAGGAGCTGGAGAAGAGGCTTCCATCTGAGTTGAAGGATGCCATAGGACCTGGTTCAATTGTCCTTACTAACATTTGGAATACCAATTCTATTCAGGTACGTACTTTACAATGTCGTATGATTTGTGGTACCGTGATTCAAACTTTTTGTTCCAGTTTTTTTGGTGTCAAGATATAAAATAAATATACCTTCAAATGACCATGTCTTGACCTTTTACCAACTCCTTAAGACATACCCTATACTAATACATGGATTCCTGATCAAATTCTGTATCCTGTATGTACTTTTGTTGATGCAGTATGCTCACAACACTAAAAATGAGACTACCATAATATACTCGGGGCCATACACAAAAGGTTGGATGGGGATTGGATTGTCGAAAACAGGGGGTATGATTGGATCAAGTGCCATGGTAGGATGGACGGATGAAAGTGGGAAAAACATGATCAAACAATATTCATTACAAGGTTACGTCCCTGCTAAAGTTATTGTAAACCAAGGCGAATTACAATTAACCAAAGTCGCTCCAACTAGTATTATTATCAAGGCTACTCTTTATATGGCCTTTCAATTCAAGTTCCCTAGCAATAACATGAAGCAAAAGGTTATTTTTGCGACATCTCCTAATTCTCCTGATGCCGATGTTCTTGTCGTTCATAAAGAGGTCACCATGAAAGAAATCGACTTTAGTAAAGGTATGTAAATTGATAATATACTACTAATAGATAGCCACATCTCCCTCTAACTTGACTTCAATTTCATCGTCAAACAGGGGATGTCGACAGTTCAGCAACCATCCGAAAGGCAGCTCATGGGGCGATAGCATTTACGGGATGGATAGTGTTGATACCAGTAGGGATAATATTCCCGGTATTCTTCAAGCAATATGACCCGCTATGGTTTCATCTTCATAGGTCCATTCAAATTACAGGATACGCTCTGGCTATCATAACTGTACTTTTGGGTCTCCGAGTATCAGCTGACCTTCATATTGATTGGGCTTTGCACAAATTCATTGGCATCACTGTTCTGTTTCTCGGCACCTTACAGGTATTTTGTTATCGCCTAATACACAAAAGGGTATATAACACGGTTTTATTGTGAAACCAAGCAAATCATTCTTCATATAATGAAATGAGACACGACGAATATACAAGTATTTGTGTGTAAAACGGTCTTATATTAGATTTATTATATTATTATTGTTGGAGGTCATGATTCCCAATTGTTTTTCTGACCAATGTAACCGGGTTCAGTAGGCTATTTAACATGCTAGGCGCGTACATATGTATGTAGGTATTGGCGATATGGGCAAGACCGGCAAAGGACTCGCCATCACGCCTATACTGGAATAAGTACCACCATGGAGTAGGGTACACGGCAGCATTACTAGCACTAGTAAATTTTCTGATGGGGCTTAAGCTTGGTAATTCAGGGCTTGTATTGAAGATAGTGTTTGTGGTTTGGTTCATAGGTTTAACTGTTTTCGTGTTTTTCGTTGCTCCTCGTATGACAAGGAGAACTCAAGTCGTAGCTGATCAACCTCCTGTCTTCAACCCAGGGTCTTAGGTTATTAGTTTTTCATTTGTTACTTCTTTGTAGGATTGCTTTAGGAATAAATTGCATTGTATACAGTACTCCGTCGCAATAGTTTAGTAAATCTTAGGGAGTACTTTCTTCATTCGAAGATAATCCTTTTTTGTTATATGCACAAAAAATAGAGACAAGTGGAATAAAGTTTATACAAGAATCAACTGTTTTGGATTCATTCCGAGGAGGAACAAGTACGTGATCAGCATCGGTTTTTTGCAGGAAATTGCAAACAGAAATTTTAACTTGTGCAACTGATTCTTAGAAAATAAAGGGGGAAAAAAGTAACTGACTTTCACATGAACGTAGACTCAAAACGTTTTTAAGCAGCAGAGGAATTAGTGTTAAGAAGATGGTCTCTCAATTTCTTTCCTCATTGCAAATTTTCCTCTAAATATTGCATTCGATGCTCGGGTATAATTGACATCACAAATTACGCTTTGACGTGAAAGTTGAAACTTGCCATTAGAGCAAAGTTGCCAACAAAATTGGCAATAATATCAGTAGGTGACCCTCCTAGTTAACACAAAAGATAATCAAACAACGCTTTGTTATATAATCTTTGTTTTTAGAGTGGTATTAAGGCTACTTCTCGAGTATTCGTTGTGACAACTGTACAATGTGAAACTGCAGGCAGAGCACAAAAGCAACGAGGTGGAAACCACAGACCTCCTTTGCCCAACAGCGCCAGCAACTGAAAAGTTCTTAGTAAACTCTAGATACTAGCTCCTTGACCAAAATACATCATCGATTTTCATTGTGAAATCTTGAATAACATCACCAGTTGCTGCAGTTGCCAAATCGACCCCTGAGCCATGGTTGTCGTGGCTGATTACGTCCAGTGGGTCCATTGTTCATGCGAGTAGAGGTTGTCGACCTTTGCTCCTTCATGTTGGCAAACATAGAATCTAGTGTTCTAAATTTCTGGTTGTGTGCCAACTCCTTCCTCGGCACAGGATGTTGAAATTCATGTTGAGGTCCATGTTGCTGCTGCTTTTGTTGCTGCAAAACAGCAAAGTTGACCCCGCAAATCAGATGCGAAACTTGCTCCACTGACATGAGCAAAGAAAAACAGACCCAAGTTTCTAACCACTTCCCGTTTTAACTGAATGGCTACGTCGGATGTGCTAAATTGCGTACCCATAACTCAAGAAACTGCCTTAAATCAAGTACCCAAGAATATACATCCTGACCAATGGATTAAGTAAACTACAAGTTCCACTTGTTAACCAAAATAAAATTGGCACACGGGCAGACTATACCTTCAGAGCATTTCCACCAGTGAATGCATTCCCCTGACGCCTTACTGGACCACCAGGCCTGAAACATCACCAAACATTCCAAAAGAATAAAACCAACATTGCAAAACTATTGATAAGAGGAGAAACTACCACCATTATGCTTTATCAGTTGACAAGAGACCAGCTGAACTGGATGAGAAAACAACGCACCACTTGCTCTAGAGCTATTACCATCAAATTAAAGCAAACTGTGATTTCAGCCCCAGTCAAAATCAACAGCAACGATCATGCATTGCAGTCCCAACTATGCACTCCCCATACACAAGTGCACGCGCAATTACTCCCAATAAAGTGTACACAAGCTTGGACAAGTAATAAAAGGGACACTACCAATGGATTAGAGGTCATGAAGGAATGATGAACAAGTTGCTGGAGGAGATGTTCGCACCATCAAGAAATTACTCTATGGTTGTAATTAAAAATGAGATGTTGTGTAATACTCGTATGTATTACAAGCTCCAAATGAGAGCAAAATGTTGTAGCTCTTGACCCCCCTCAAGTTGATACCATTGTGAAAATACCTCATCTGTTCATCAATGTCCTGCCCCACTATGAAAATATTTACTCCGTATATAACGAAATACCATGTTACTATCTGACGGCTGACATCCATCTTACAGTATCCAAAGTCCAGAGTGTGTTATAATGTTACACACAACTTTAGTAAAATGTGCTCTACATTAGCCACCACATGTTCCCCAAATCTCTTCACAGTGCCAAAATTTATGTAGCCACCTCAAACACCAGGTCCAACCAAATCCATTCACCGCAGGTGGGTTGAAAACCGAGTGGATAGCCACCTAGATGGTAATACACTAATACCTTAAAGAGAAGGGTAATCCACAGAAATAGTGCCAATATGTGAGTGAGTTTGGCTTGAAAGAACAAGGTAGCTAACAGCATTAATAACCATGTTATGAGCTATATCTATATAGGTGGCTTTGAGTTGTACTTGAAAGTCAGGGTGCACAAGAAATCACAGAAAATCATCAAGACCGGCGGTGCCAATAGGCTGAGCAGAGAAGATCCTCAAAGCTTTGCTACAGGCTCAAGTAAAAGATAGTTTCCATGGACCTTTCTAAAGAACTCCACGCTAAAATTAATTCCAACATAAGCCACATACTACAATTAACTACCAGGTCAACTCTCCTACCAAATATCAAACTACGTATAATAGTCTGACGGTTCAGAAATCACAAAAGCTATCAAGAGTCAACAGGGCCCCCGACTCTTCGAACAAAAAAACTCTGCGTGAGCACCATTTATCAACTCCATATATATCCACGAGTTACAAAATAAAGAACCCGGCAACCCGGCAATTGACAAGTGAGGTGCTGAATCATATAGGGCAATGATAAGTTCACATGAGATGCTACATGGTGAAGCCTATGAACCAAATTACCTGCCAAAAACCAGTCGATGGTATAAACATTACACTCATACAACACCATCACCCATGAAACATCATCTCCTCAAATGATCAGAAGTGGCAGCTGCTACCACAAGAGCCATACTACATAATCAAGAGGCTAAAATAATGTACCTTGAGTTATTCCAATCCCCTGCTCTCTTCTGATTAATTGGTCTATTACGAAACATGGTAACTGCTCACTTCCGAGTAGCTCCAGCTATCAAAGGAAAATTGTTTCTTCGGAACGTGGTAACTGAAGCCTTTGGAGCAGCTGCAGGTGCCAAAGGATAATTGTTTCCTCGAAAGCCAGTCCTTTTATGGGCAAGAACCCCCTGTTTGAGAAAATGAAGGTAAGACATTCCGTATAACATGCATACAAGAAAGCCAATCATTCATGCTTCCTAGGTCCCGAGAATTAAGGAAAACTAAAGTTCCATAACCAACCTGCCTAAGTGTAGACCTTGAGTCCATAAATTGGCGCACTTTCAACGACTTATCTTGATTCCCATGAAAAACACCACGACTTTTGTTCTGTAATCCAGACATACATATAAGCAAATTATAATTCAACAATCAACATATATGACCATTTTCAGTAATCCTGATATACTAATAACAACAAACGTATCAGGTGAGCAACATACCGATACCCTTTGCTTATTCTTAGCAAGATTCCTTTTTGACATCTTAATAATATCATCTGCAAAAGCATTTTGTGCCGAGGAATATTAATAAACAATCCAAATAACCAAATCTCTCTTCCAAACCATTAGGTTCAAAACAAAATCACTCGTAGACGGGTTACCTAATGCCATGTCCACTTTCTGTTCTCGAGCGATATCCTCTTTCGAAAATTGTTGAATTGCCATCTGTTGTACATTACAGCAATCAATGATGATAAAAATCCTCAAAAAACACCAAACTTCGGCAAGTTAAGGGTAAGATGAAGACCTAAACTATCATTTATTTTCCAGTTAAGGACCTGAACTATCAAACTTTTCCGTTAAGGACCTCATCTCTACATTCCGTCACTCTTGCCGTTAACACTTCACTTTTTGTTGAAATATTTAATTTCATAAAATTAATTTGATTCTTATATTATGAGATTTAAGTGCACAATTTTCTCCTCACCTCATATTTATTTGTAAATTTATGTCATCCATTCTTCTATTGCATTATCAACTTATCTAATCACCCCATAAACTATTGGAAAGAAGGTCTCTTATCCATCTTAAACTCGTTTGTTCAAAAATAAAAATCTTTGTTTCATGCTAATAAATTGATTTGTTTTTTTTTTATTGAAAAAAAAAATGCGTGTAGCTAATACCAGGATTTATCATAGACCTATAGATTGAAAATCTACCTGTTAGGAATTGTGCCTTGAATTTGTGTCAAAGACGGGTTAAGTTAAAACAACAAGAAGAATCAGAGTCAAAGTATTATTTAAGGGAGGCACTGAGTTGCCCGGAAGTGCTCACGGGTCGCGCGCATACCTGATGTATTTCGTAGAATGTTGCTGTACGAGGTATTTGGTGTCATTAAGCATTAATTGCTACATGATTATATCTTCAGGCG
>JAOWBH010206720.1:0-17343 GCA_028566215.1 Silene coronaria
ATCCTATTTTATGTGTTTTATAAGAAATGAGACAAATGAGGCGTAATTTCCGTCTTCTATGCTCACTTTGATGGCTAAATAATGACTTGCATAAATTGGCGTAAAGAGAAAGGCAAGAACGATGACCCTTAAGCAATTAAGAAGGTTTTGGAAATGGTTAAATTCTATCCCATTAGTTTAAGGGAAGGAAAAGAAGAAGGGAAGAATATGACAAGCATCCGATACGGGATTGGTCTTATCCCGGCCGGGTTCGAGCCTCGCAAAGATAGGAGTCCCGTCCGAGACACCCTAGTCCTGCCCGGGCTAGACTAACCCATCTGGGTTTCCCTTAAACACGGCCGAGTTCGGCCTTTTTCCTCATCAAAATATCTATTTCTCTCTTTAACCCAACTTAACCTGATTGTATTAGTATAAATACGCCCTCTTTGTAATAATTTGTGGATTATGCCTTAATTGTTTAGATCTCGTCTCTTATTATCCCTATCTTAGATTATATTATATTTATCTCTCTTTAATTCTTCCTTATTAGCTTAATTACTTCTTAAATACTTTTAGATATGGCTTTGTACTTGGATTTCTTGGGTATTAATATGAAGATTGGTGACAAATATCCTTATTATTCAAGATCTCTTCCCTTTATTCATGTTCATCTTTCCTTATTATTTAATTAATTGGTATATTTCTCAATCCCTCTTTTATTTATGGTTCTTCTTTCATTAAGTTTATCATTTACCTGCCTAATCATCATGTTTAGTTTAAATTATTTGATTATTGATATTGTTAGTAAGTTTTTCATGATGATTACTGAGTAGTGATCCCACTAGGATTAGTTGGGGATTATGAGTATAATTAACGGATAATACTTGTTTGTTGGTTTGATTGTTGAATATTTGTCTTACTTTTAGCATATGCACACCACATGTATGATGAAATGTGTAGATGAATGTTTTCATGTTTTGTTGCTTGTTTATATGGACCCATAAGATCGAGAGCCTTAGATTGCATTAGATATTGTATATTGCTAGTAGATCGACCTTTTGTACGCGGGAGCTAGCTCGTGTTGGTTTATGGTGGGGTTGTGAGATCGAGAGACTTAACCTATTTGCCTAAATAAGATTACCCTTCAATAAAGAGACCCAACCTACTAGCTACCTTAGTCACCATATGAATCCACTCGTCCTAGTCGCTTTCCTTTGATTGTTTACATTGTTGTCTTCGTTGTCTTAATTTCATTAGCTTAGTTTTAAACCCAAATACCAAATATTGTGACATTTTCATGATTTGGATAGATAGACATTAAATCAAAATTATACCGTCCATCACATGGATCGACCTTGACTTATCATTATGCTAGGTTAAGTTTATAAATTTTGTTTGGTGAGTTAGCAACGCACCACAAAGAGGGGTATTTATACTAAAACTATTAGGTTAAGTTGGGTTAAGGAAGAGATTAGATATTTTACGGAGGAAAATAAGCCGAACTCGAATGTGGAAGAGAGAACTCAGACGGGTTGAAGATACTCAGACGGGTTTAGTGAGATGTCGGACGGGTTTCTTCTCAGAACCTTTCTTCTTCCCTTCCTTCCTCTAAACTCAGGGGGAATAGGCATATATTTTCTTCAAAACCTTCTTTATTGGCTACGGGTCATTGATCTTGTTTTTATCTTCACGCTAATTCTTGCAAGTCGTTATTGCCATCAAAATAAGCATAAAAGACAGGGATTCCGACTCATTTGGCTCATTTCCTATAAAACACATAAAAAAAAGAGTAGAAATACAAATATGAAGCATTTGGCTATAAACTCGACTATAAAAGCGACGAAATGCATGCAAAATGAGGTACCTTAATGGGTTAAAATTGCGTAAATCCGAACCACATCAAGGGTGAATTGGAAAAGGACCCAAGAAACTTTTTATGCACTTGTAAATTTTGTGCAATTAAGAGGAAGAATGTTGTCACATATTGATAAAAGAAGGGAACAAGAATATGAAATTTGACTCGTCGCTTGGAAGCAAGAAGTTAAAGCTCAATATCACAAAACCCGTGAAGGAAAGGAAAAACAACCAACAATTGGTGGCTATGCATCGGCGATGCTCGTCGAGATAATAAACCGTTCTTTCATAACCAAAAAACGATGATTGATAACATGGCTAAATATGTTTGTATGACCGAGCAACCTTTTACACATCAACATATGGCTAGACAAAGCTTTATGGAAAGCCTTTCAAATTTAAAACATAATCTAGGGTCACGATTTGACATTATCCCAAGAGGAACTCCATGATGTCTCACCACCTCAGGGATAAAAGTCTCAGCGAGAGAGTGTAACACCCCGGCCCAAACCTAGGGCCGGAAGCGGTCACTCACGGTAGCTTGCCAGACTGTGTACATGGCCCACAGATCAACACGGGTCCTTTCTAGCGCATTTTGTCCTCACTCATGCGCATCACGGAAACCTTCCTAGGAGGTCACCCATCCTAAGACTACTCTCAGCCAAGCACGCTTAACTGTGGAGTTCTTTTGCATGGATGACCATAAAAGAAAGTGTACTTTGTTAATATGAGTAGTACATCAAATCCCTTTAAGCATTAGTCATTTATGCCTATCAAAGGACCTCTTCAAGGGGCACCCCACCCGAATATCTTCTTCGGTTCAGTGGAGTATTACACACCCCCACTTGAAGAACGCAACGTCTTCGTTGTGCCTGGCAGCATCTGACCGCAGCCGAGCTAAACCCATAATCCTCCCCCGCTAGGTTGGTGACACGGGTACACCAGACCACAGGCTCATCAGACGAACGCAGATCTGCTATGATACCACTTGTAATACCTTGGCCCAAACCTAGGGTCGGGAGTGGTCACTCACGATAGCTCGTTAGGCTGTTAACATAGCCCGCAGATCAATACGGATCCTTTCTAGCCCATTTTGTCCTCACTCATACGCATCCCGGAAACCTTTCCAAGAGGTCACCCATCCTAAGACTACTCTAAGCCAAGCACGCTTAACTGTGGAGTTCTTTTGCATTGATGACCAGAACAGAAAGTGCACTTTGTTGATATGAGTAGTACTTCAAATCTTTTTAACCACTAGTCATTTAAGCATATCAATGGACCTCTTAAAGCGACACCCCACCCAAATATCATCTTCAGTTCATTGGAGTATTACAACGAGTCTCTCTAAACATCAAGTGTCACACATAGGAATGAGTGACGCACATTTAGTCAAATGATTCACTATAACCCAAAAACCATTTCTTCCAGCAACAGTCCATGGCGAATCCATCACAAAATCTATAGCAATGCATTGTCATTTCCACTCTAGAATTGGTAATGGTTGCAACCAACCATGATGTCTCTTGTGCTCGAATTTCACGTGCTGACACGTCAAACACTTACTTACAAAAGTAGCAATCTCGTCGTGTCTCATATGTGACCACAAAAAATGAAGCTTCGGGTCCTTCTACTTCTTATCAGGGATGCACGGAGTACATAGTCTTATGGGCTTCATTCGAAAGTTGCTTCCTCAAATCAACATCATTAGGAACAACCCATCGTCCCTTGAATTTCAACACACCATTATAAACTTGGGCATCGTATATGGATACCTAAGTGCGCCTTTGAATTCTCAGCATTCCTTCTGAGCCAGGATCAAATTCTTATGAGAAAGCCCCATCCGCTCGCTCCTTTCAAACCTCTGGAGCGTAAACTCCACTCGTTCCCCAAGTACCCTCGTTTGAGTTCTTTTGTGGATCCACGACATATTCAACAACTTTTCCTAGACCCATCTTCATTTGAATCTCAGCTACAAAAGGATCATCCAGTTGTTCTATCGAATCTCTCGGAACAAGGCAGGTTCAACAACTATAGCACTAACACAATCACCAGCTCCTCAAAGAACAACACCAATACCCATCCCCCGAACTCTGGAATCAGCTTCTTAGACATATCAGGATGAGGAATGAGGGAGTGAATAATATTTATACTTAGCACATCAGCAACGACATTGACATTACCTTCGTAGTAAACCAACTCCAAATCATAGTCACTTACCAACTCGATCCAACGTCTCTGGCTCGTGTTTCTTTTGTTTAAGCCGAGGGTTTCTTTTCAAGATCTTAATCAGCGTTAAACCTCATTTTTATCTTTAAATATTTCTTAATCACTTTATAAGCACTTTTCCTCCATTCTAATCATCTTGAGTATGAGATCATTGGCGATTGTCGGATTAGGGTTTAATCTTCATCTTATTCTCATTTCCGTTGCGTAAGTTTTACATCTATCTTGACTTGTCATTTTTCTTTTGAGACTAAACCATAAATTCTGAATTTTGAGGAAATCGATTATCACGTGATTTACTTTATAGAATCCATACTAATTGTAGGTGATTATAATGTGTAGGAGACGAGTTCGTAGAGGATCGCTACAGATTACTTGAGTCGATTGTTGATTTATTACTTATGTAATACCCATAGTCTATATCAATAAAATAAGATATAAATTTAAAATGAGACTTCGTCTTGTTAGCAATTACAAATTTTAATTTATTTTTCCAAAAGGATAGATCAATTACGATTAAATAATTTATATAATAAAATATTATTTGGAAATATATTTTTAATAGTTAAATTCTAAACTTAATTACATAATAGAATAATATAACTTGGTGACATTAATTTGTAAAATCGTCTAGAAATAGGCCGCATAGTAGTTCGTCGAGTGATTAAATTTCCGTAAAACCGGCAGTTGTACACCACAAAAAAATCTCAAATTAGAGATAACCTAAGAACACACCTAGGAAGTGGTTACTATTCTTAATGAAGATGTTTGGTATGCTAAAAAAAAAAAAGTCAATCCCCTTCTCCTTGAACACTCCACACACCACCCCAACCTCATTTTACTCAAACAAAAAATTCAGTTTCAAACTTTATTCCACAAAATTTAGAGAGAGGTTAGAGTGAGAAAAAGAAAGAAAAAGAAGAGGAAAAAGGAGGCTTGAAAGGAGAGGAGGATCAACCCTAGCTTGAAGTTCTTCAGTTATTAAGACCTCCTAAACTCTTTAAATCTGATTTACCACATTAATAACTATTTTTGGGATATCTCACACGCGTATAAAATGTAGTAGGCTCATAAAGGAACCAAATAAAACCGACCTTACTTGAAAACTTTGAGTTTTCTATTTCTTATGATTTTTATAAGCTATTGTTTAGATTCTGTAAAAACGAGATAAATGAATATAATGGCCTAACCTGTCACTCTCAGTAATGGTTGATAAAAGTATACTTATAAAACTATTAGTATGTCATCTTTTATTATGTTAAAACATAAAGAAAGTTGATCATCTTAGGCCATTAAAACGATGGGTTTCAATTTCTTAAGGAAATTTTCCACCTAATAACTTAATATTACTCATAATCCATCAGATTTTACTGAACTGTAAATTTGGACCATTTTGATTCATTTTTAGACTTCAACTACGCCGACATTAAAGTTAAAGTATGCCTTAAGGAAATCAACCCCCCTGACCTTGACTTAGAAGGATGAGCGACGAAGGAGATATGGACCTTTAAATTTATTGCTACTTGGCTGTAAAATCATAAAGGTTAGATAAGTTAGTATAACTTATGTAATCATGTCATGCACCTACTAAAAGGTTCATTCAAGCCACACTAACTTGTTGACATCTTCATAAAGATTTTGGCCTTGTCTGTCAACCATTTTAAAGGGTATAAAACTTGATGGGTTAGTTAGAGATTACAAGTATAGTACAAACCGAGCAAAATGCATAGTATTAAACGGAATAGTTAGGGTCCGACTTGGATGCATAAGTAACTATTATTTTAGATATTTTGAAGACTTAGAATTTATAGAAGAAGGCTTTTAGCCAGCACCCAAGCAACCTTGCGAGGTAAGGGGTCGGAAAACACTGATCCATATGTACTCTTAAATTATTCAATTATTGATACATTGTATAATGAAATCTTTTTTAAGATGAAATGATTTTTAATGTTGGTTGAGTTGATTATACTATAATGATTATTTTTTGTTGGACCATTTAGTCATATGCTTTTGTGTTTTGATAATGACAAGTGTGCTTAATTATATATATACTTGTTGCTCGTAATTGTTTGTTTTGTTTTGATAGATTAAACATGGTTACAATTTAGCATGATGATTTGAGATTCAATTGAGCTCGTGATCAAAGTACAAATTCAAGTGATGGATAAAGCTCAAACATAAGCTCGTAGTGAAGAATTTATGATCAAGATAAAGTTGATAAACCCCATACTGAAGATCTCTAGACGATTAGATAGTATAAGTCTTCATTCTTTAACGTTGTTTTAAGAAATAATTTTAGTAAGTTGATAAACCCCATTCTTTAAAGTTGATTTAGCTACAACTTTACTCACTATACTTAAAAGTTATAGGTAATTTAGCTATAACTTTAAGCTGCAATTTAAGAACATGCATGTTTTTAAAACGGTTTCAAATCAAGGTTTCGATTAAAACCTAAGCCATCATCTCTACTATAAATATAACACATTTTCATTCATTTGAAATAACTTTTCAGGCTACAAAAATCCTCTGCAAACAAATCAAATAGAGTTTTATATTCAAATCGAGTAAACTTTGTTTTGCATTTGAAAATTATTTTGAAAAGTCTGTTCTTCTTTGCAATTATTTTTGAAATTACGTTATAGGATATAGTGCTAGATATTATTTTTTATTCGTTCAATTGTCTGAACATCAAAGAACAATCAAGTGCTTTCTTATTTATTTAAGATACTCGAGTATTAGTATAGTCAAGTGAGTTACAACTAGAGTTAGTTGTACTAGTGGGTTAGTTATTTTGTAATTCGTAGAAAGGTACTAAAATAATTAATCGAGAATGGTGGACGTAGGTTTTGACTTGTGAAACTGAACCACTTCAAAAACCCACCTGTCTCTCGCTCTTTATCTTTTCTTTATTTCTTTATGTTTTGCATCGTTATTTGATTAGTTGAGTTTAATCCGTACACTTCGAATAATCAGTTAACATACCACACTTATACGGACAATCGAAAAAGTTGGCATACTCAATTCCCCTCCTCCCCCTCTTGAGTATTTCGGATCAATAGACTCTTCAATTGATGACGGTATTGGTTTAGTTTTGAAATGGATGTGTTGGAAATAAATGGAATGATTTGTAACTTCAAAAGATTTGATTTGAAATCAAACCCGTTTTGCTTTTCTACAAAGTTTTATGATAAGTTATTGGATTTCAAGGGAATGTTTTGATTATTTGGAAATGGATTTTATATTGGTTCTAAAATGATTTTGGTCGAGGAGTAGGTTGTCCTAATAAGGGACTTCATATACAGAGCTTTTGGTGGGGGTTAATTGATCGAGACCTCGTCCTCTTATCTTCCTCTTTGGGGTAGTTGACCCTTAGATGGGTGTGCACATTCGGAATTCTAGGACAGTTTAGTCATGATTTGGTGAATCTTGTCTTCCCCGGACTAGGGCGAGTGGATCCTCTTCATAAGACCTTTATCCAAGTATATACCGACGTTGGAAACTGATAGAACGAATGATTTTCTTGTGAGTTGGAAATATATGACAACGCTCACGGTTACAATATAAAATAAACATGTAATTGCAGCGAAAAATACATAGTTCTTAAATCTTTTTAATAAATAAACTGTAAGTGTCATTAAAAAAATAAAACAGAATATTTAAAACGATATGAAAAGCTGTAATACAATTAAAGACCTTTAATAAAAATACAAATATAATTAAGGGATTACAATCCCTTGATATGAAAATATATTTAAGTCCAAAAAGGACAAGCTCGTGATACAATGTTTAAGGTCAATCGTTGCTAGGTAACTCTCGCTGCCTCACTCGTCTGAAAACCCCAAGTAGCACCGATCACAACTTGTCATTGATGAAACATGAATGCTACAGTCAATGGGGAGTAACTAAGTGTCATCCTAGCCATATTATACAATGATATCATATAAACAGATAAACATGTGAAGGACTCATATATATATATATATATATATATATATATATATATATGAAATAATAAATTAATAACAATAAAATACGGTAATTTAAACAAACAACGACTCTTTATTAGCATAGGGAGTCGTATCAAAACATATCATTTCATATAAGATGGCATATGAATCAAACAAGGCAGTTAAGCCACTTAAGCAACCATGGGTGACTTACTCGTCATGACCAAGAACGACAATAAGGCGAGCATGGCACAATTGACACATGACAATGTACATAAGCTAATGCAACTCAAAATAATCTTGACTCAATAGTATCCTTGTAACACCTCCACTTACCTAGGAACCTTTAGTAAGACCTTACATAGCAAATAAAGGTGTTACCGTCTCGATTGCTCGATGTAGTACATATCCATTAGACCATAAAAGAATAGTTAACAACTTTGTTAACTCAATCATAAAATACTGAGTACCATATAAAATCCAAATGCAAATGCAAATCCAAATCCAAAAGTATACAACGAAAGTATTGAATAATCCAATCTAACTGTCATGATTAACTAAATAAAACTTTACGATGATATGCATCCTCCAACATCCCCAATCGCATTTCACAACAACCACGTGATCACCTTTCAAGACTCGCTGCTTGCCATTTGCCTTTAATATCAAATGGATCACCGCAGACAATAAAGAAAATAGAAACACACAAAACACCACACAAGGTCAGTAATAGTTATACAATTAATCACAAGTACGAAGATGAATTCACATATAATAATCCACAAACAACTCAAATCTCACAACTCCATGGTTACCTGTGTCCGAACTGCAGCGCGGAACACCAATGGCTCTCATCGCAGCGAGTAAGACCTGATTCTCATCGCAACGAATAACCAACCCTTGACGATGTCCGACCACAGTACTGAACATCAAAATTCCTAATCACCGCAGCGAGTGTCCCAGATCCTTAATGTTTACATTCTCAAGTTGACGGGACTCACAAGGTGCGATACTGGGAGTGAAGTTAAGCTTCCGAAATTGCTTCAAAATCTCAATCTCAACCATCACCTCTACCACTACCATTATATCAATATCCACAATCACAATAATAATAATACTCAATCAATGACATAAACACAATACTACAACCATCTCACAATTAATCATACTACTGGTCTTCGTAGGAAAATCCTAACTTTTAGCTGTACTCTAATGTGGTTCTAATTTCCCTATTTTATACCTCCTAACAAGCCACATTGTGCATGCATTTCGTCTCTTTTATAGTCGGTTTTATAGCCATATGATTCCTTTTTGTATTTCTACCCTATTTTATGTGTTTTATAGGAAAGGAGCAAAAGGAGGCGGAATTCTCGTCTTTTATGCTCATTTTGATGGCTAAATAACGGCTTGCACTAATTAGGATGAAGAGAAGAACAAGGCCGATGACCCGTAGTCAATATAGAAGTTTTTGGAGAAGGTTAAAGCCTATCCCACTTATGTTTTAGTTTGGGTGAGAAAGTGCCTTCACTTCAGAATCCCCGCGCTAGTACACTTAAGCTAGTCACGCCGTGGTGAGGAATATGTATGGAAAATAGAATTGAGAACTAAAGTATATGATCTTTGTTCCTCGATGTTAGTGATGTGATTGATCTGTGCTAGTGATGATTGTAAGGCCTCACTAAGTTGGTAACGCCGTGGATGTAGTAATATGAGCATCTGATGCGTTACTGTTATGAATAATGTGCATTATTGTTGTATAACATCATTATACTTGTAGCGTTATGTGATTACCGTTATATGTATCTTTTTGTGGTGGAAAGACACTCCTTGGAGTGTCGATAGTTCGAATATTTGGGTGCCTATTAGGAAGACGGATAGCGATATAGCAATCTGTAGTAGTGAAATAGGTTAAGGACGTACTGTGGGAGACGTAGAAACTAACGTGTGACGAGTTCTGGACATATTCTGGACTCCGAACAGTATCTTTTGTGATGCAGGAATGGAAAATACATCACTGGAATTATAAAATCTGACATTTTTGGGGATACTCGATCGAGTACAGAAAACACTCCACCAAATGCGTCGCACTCGACCGAGTACATTGAACACTCGACCGAGTACTGGGGAAATAGACATTCTGCCAATTTAATTTCCCTAGCACTCGATCGAGTAACCTGCACACTCGATCGAGTGGACGACACTCGAGCGAGTGTATATTGCATTCGACCGAGTGCCTTTTCTATCGGGTTGCTACCGTCTTATTTAAAAACAATATAAGCCCTTATTCTCATAACATATTTTCGCCTCAACATCCCTAAAACCTCACAAATCTTTCTCTTTCAAAAACCTTGGGAGCCTTTGTGCGTCTTAGCTACTAGATTCCGCTCCTTACTCTTCTAAATCGATCCCACTCTTGTAATCAAGGTAATGCACTCTCTTCTCTTTCAGTTATTTCTAAATTTTGGGGCTATTGATTTCGAATTCAAACCATTCCAAAGCATGTCTAAATGTTGATAACTGCTATTCTTTTGCTCTAATTGAACAATTGATGAAACAAATTCTTGATTCTCATGATTTAAATCATGTATAATCTTACCCGAAATTTCTAGGGTTTGGCCCTAAAATCTGATTTTTTATGTTCCTATTCCCCTTTTCAGGTTGAAAATGAGTACCGAGTACATGTATTACCTTATCTAAAGTCTATTTAGGTGGATTTTGTCTTAAAAATTTATTCTAAACATCGACTTTTAATCATAGGAAACCCATTTCGTTTTGCAAATTGATTTTGACACTTAAACCCGAAACCATTGTTGGAATTACTACTTTTACAGCATGCCGAGTCCACAAAGAGAATGCAACAAGAGAAGCCGTGCCAACCCCGCTATGGAGCAAGGTTAATCAAGCCAAGAACCAACCGTGCCACCGGTGGATGCCTTTTCATGGGTAGAATTTGTTAGCTTCAAGCAGCTTATGGCGTTCATCGCTTTGATGGATGTTCGTATGAAACCGACCCGTTGTGTTAACACGACAATATTGGAGGATTTAGGCATTGAAGAGGATGTGATACAGATCTTCGAAATATTAGGAATGATCGGACTTTACCGACTTCGTAAGAAGTCATATGCTTTCCTAACCCTTGAGTTTCTGAGCTTCTATGTGTATGATGTGGAGGAGAAGACAGTGAGCTTTCGACTTTAAAACCAGGACTTTGAGTTGACCTTAGATCAGGTGGCCGAACACTTGGGGTTAGAGAAACCGACGGAGGGGTACTTACAAACCATAGTGCGGGATGGTCGGGCACCCGAGTACATGCCTTTGTTTTCTGGGAGGGTGATTGCTAATTCAGGTTCTATGCTCATTTGTGATGTTCAGCATATAGTATTGCGAATATTTTTGAGGATGTTGACATGTTTGCTATATGGGAGGAAGGATGTGAGTAAGTTGAACTCACATGAGGTTATAATTTTAGCATCTTACCTTAACCCACGTCGGAGGGAGCCTGTCTACTTTAGTGCCCCGACGATCGTGTGTTCTAGCTTGGAACAAATGACCAAACGACAACACCGCTTTCTTAACTGGGGGCCATACTGACTTGCTTGGTATAGCGCTTGGCCGATTTTGAACCCCCGACCGACCTTGCAGCAATGTTTGATGGTGTCCCTACTATTGACCGAGACTACCTCCTCCGGGCAAGATGGTTGAGGGTGATGAGTGATGGGAGTTTAGCTTGGATGGTTAAGGGAAAGATGTGGATGATCTTGCCTAACCTAGATGCTCTTGTCGTGATTAACCATCTAGCTTAGACTGACCCGGATAGTGAGATACCCAACCTTCCAGCATAGCGCTACCTTATTTCGGATGAGTTCCTCCAGGAGTTACTAGAGCCCACCCTAGCACTTAGCCGTCGCAGTCGGCCCACTGAGGCTTCACGTGTGCCCCGAGGAGTGAGGGAGCCAAGGGGACCCGTGACCGAGCCACCCTTTGCACCCCAAGACTTTTCCCAGTACTTGTATCAGTACCACCCTCAGTACCACCCGTACTCACATTACCCGACAGCTTATGACCCCCGAATGCAGGTTAGTGAGCTTTCGGAGAGGCTGAGTAGTACGTTGATGATGAGGAACCTTCAGGAGATGGCGCATTAGCAGAAAGTGGATAGGGCTGGAGCCCAACTTATTTGGTGGACCGGAGTGGGCAATGATGATGGGGTATTTGAGGCGTATGGGACCACCAGAGCTGCCTGAGAGACTAACTAGCGTAGCTATGGCTGCCTCACTGGTCCGTAGGGAGCAAACTGGGGTAGTCAGTTGGATGAGCAGGGAGGATAGATAGATGGCGGCTATGGTGAAAATGCTTACTCTTCAGGCGGGGGGATGAAGCGGGGACTTCGGGCACCACAGCTGATGATGACTTGGAGGAGGACATCGGAGGGGAGCAGTGAGGCGATGAGTTTGGTGTCATTGCAGTTTTATTTATGAGACTTGATTTATTTTGTTGGTTATGTTAGATATTGTTATTGGTACTTATAATCGGCCATAAGGCCAAAACTATTTGTTGTTACTTTCTTAGACCACATTTAGTTTGATCTGGATTCGTTTTTGTGGGATGTTTTATTTGTAGGAGGTCATGTGTATATTGTAATTTTGTTATGCCTAAAGTTATGTCATTACTATTGTGTATGTTATATGTGTTTGGGAGACCCTTATGATGTTTATAGGAGTAGTGTGTACTGATTTTGAAGGAGGAGGTGATGATGATCCGGTGAAATAAGGGGCATATGCTTGGTGACTCGATCGAGTGAAACAGGATACTCAACCAAGTGTCGAGCATTCGACTGAGTATCTCTGGCATTCGATCGAGTGCCGTTTTGTTAGGCCTCCTGCAAGATTCTGGAGTCATAGTACTTGACCGAGTACTAAACACTCGACCGAGTGCTTGACACTCAATCGAGTGTTAGGTGACTCGATCGAGTGTAATAGACTCACGCGTTCTTCTTATGTCATTCCCTTGATAGCTATTACATATTATAATATTATGTGTTGCTTCTATAGATGGTAATCGTGATGAGATGTCATGCTTGAGTTTTGAGTTATTTATGTGATGTGATGACAAATGGCACTAATACTTTCAATATGATATATGGAATGAAATGTAAACAATTGATTTTGGTTCGAAAAAGCACTCGGTTTTGGACTTAGAAGTTTCTGATTTTTGTTCAATTTTCTTTAAGTTAAGTGAAATGGATATGGCTTAAATCAAGTACAAAGCAAAGATTTAAGTCTAAGAAGTTAACTCTAGGCACTAAACAAAAGAATTAACTCCACCCAAGCACTAAGCAATAGGAAAAATATTCAAGCACAAAGCAAAGAATATTTAAGTAGAAAAGCAATGTTTTCAAACTTGGTTTTAATTCTCATCAAATCTTAATATTACAAGTGACAAAGGATTGCTTATATAGTCTAAGGCAAGTAATCTTTATCACACAAAAGAAATTAAAATAATGGTCCTAAATGCTCCTCTTAAACCGTGTACATGTGCTCCACAAGGACCAATGTTCAGATTATTACATAAGTCAAACAAGTAATAAGAAAACCAAATTATGAGCTAAACTAGCCCTCACTTAGCCGTCCAAAACAAGAGCATTGAGCCTCCAAAAGATGCCTTCCCAAATGAGTAAAGAGTAAGAAGCTACTTTTGAGTCTTCATAAATTGTTTTGCCAAAAAAAAACCTATGCACATGATGTTTCTTTTCCCTCTTTGAAACCGTGCAAGAGGCTCCATAATCAGATTTTGTTTTTTCAAAATGTTGCTTGCTTGACCATGCTTACTTTATGGACTCATATATTTATTGATGAAGCTTCTTGACTTTGGAAAATGGACTCCAATGCTTGGTTCAGCCGAAATTAATCACTTGGGATCCGGATTGGACCTTAAATTGTAAGAGGGTCCAACCTAATTATTTGGATCATTTTGGTACGGGTTTTGATTCATTTCAGATCGTAAGAGTACCTCTGGTATGACGACCTTTTTGAGTCCATGTATCATATCATGGGCTTCTAAAAAGCAATATACAGTTGCTTTATCTACTGCAGAAAGGGAATATATTACCACTACTCTCATTTGTTCACAATTATTATGGGTAAAGCAACAATTGACTGATTACGGGATTATTAAAGATTTTGTTCCTATTTTATGCGACAACATAAGCGCCATTAATATTTCAAAAAATCCCGTCCAACATTCTCGAACCAAGCATATTGAAATTCGACATCATTTTCTTCGAGACCATGTCGAGAAAGGTAATATATGTTTGGATTTTTGTCAAACTTATTTTCAATGGGCCGATATTTTTACTAAACCACTAGCGCGAGCACGATTTGGGTTAATTAGATCGGAGATTGGATTAATTGAAGGCACTTGACTAGTTAGGAATTGAATTGCAAATAAACCGTTTTATTACCTACCTTCGCTCATATTACACTTAAGTCATTTTTTACCTATAAAATAAGGTAATCTATCCGATCACTATCCTCATCAACAATCTTACATGTTTCTCTCCTAATCCCCCTCTTCCTCTCTCCTAAAGTCACTATACAGATGATAAATTTTTGACATTTTATAGAAATTCTTGCAAGTATATGAAACAAATCACACCTCCTACTTACCAAGTAGAAACTCTAATTTTTATTTTTATTTTGGTGAAATGTGAAATGTATATTAATCATCTTCAATGAATTACATCACCATACAAGATAGGTTATCCTTCCTAACAATTCCATCATCACATCACTACTACAATTCTACCTTTACCAACCAGTTACAATCGATCTTGTGCTTAATACTAACAATTCTACCCAGCAACCTGGGAATAATAGACTCCTTAACTCGCAAAATAAATGACATGGTCGTATGACAGCATCCTCAACTCTATAGTGATTTCTAGCCTGCCATATATGATACATGAGACTGGCAACACCAGCCACCACTATCTTTTTCTGAAGCATTAATTTGTTGCGCCATTTAGTGCACCATTTGGTAGGCTCCTCTCCTGCAAGGTTAACACCCAGCCATTGTTGGTGCATATGGGATAAAATAGAAAATAAGATAGAAGAATTACTAAATCACAATTGTATATTAATGAATTCCTTTCAAATATTTACAACATACCCTACATATTTATACTACATACAATGGTATTGTTTCACCTAGAGACACATTGTTTCACTAATAGATAAACACTATTTCACACATACTTTGAATCATATACTTTCAACACTTCCCCTTGATTCAAAGTTTCATTCTTCTAGTAAGTACTAAATAAATTATGATTAGCTTGCGGAAGCGCCTTTATGTCTTTTAACTGGTTGCGGTATTGCAATCCTCATCTTCCATTACTACTTCATTGCTTGCTTTGTATGACACTTCACTTCTTTCCATCGGATAATAAGTACGGACCGTTTTCTTTCTCCTTTTGTGTGGGACTAGTCCTACCCACTCGTTGCTTGGCTCAAATGACGGAATGAAATTATTGTGTGGACAATCTTGTGGAAAATGGTGCCCATCACATACCAGACAACCTGCATCTATCTTGGCTTGAATTATTTCGTCACAGGGATTTTCTTGTTTAACCCGCTTGAGAATAAGCTTCATGCTATATGATTGATCACAATCTTGAGGCGGCACAACATTACAAGTGCCCTTATTGGTGGTATCTTGATCATGAGAATAACCACTTTCCCCTTTTCCTCTTATCTCAATCCTTAAAGCCTCTTTTCCTTTTTGATGACATTTGAGACTTTCAATGGAAATATATTATTTTGAGTCATACAAACATTTGCAATGTTATGACCAGATTTCTTATCAGTGATGACACACATATTATCATCAAACATAATTTTGTAGCCACTTTTCATCAATTGGCCTATACTTAACAAATTATGAGCAAGACTAGGGACAAATAGCACATCAAAAAGGATTTTAACATCACCTTTAACAGTTTTAAAAGCAATGTTATCTTTTCCTTTAACTTGCATTTTCTTATCATCGCAAAGACGAACATCCCCTTTCTTTGTTTCGTCAAGCTCTTTGAACAATGACTTTATTCTCGTCATATGATTTGAACATCCACTGTCCAATAACCACCCTTCACTGTTTCCTAGGGTATCTCGTTCTTCTGATGAATACGCCATAAACAGAAAACTTTCTTCTTCAATATTCTCGGCCATATTTGCCTGAGATTCTTCATCTTTTTGTTTGACCCAACAATCGACTTCTTTATGACCAAACTTCCAGCAATAATAACACTGAATATTGCTTTCACGGGAGTCACTGGTGCCTCTACCAACACCACTTCTATAATGTCCTCTGCCTCTATTAAAGCCACGGCCTCTACCGCGACCTCCACGGGAAACCTTCTTGCCCTCGGCCTTGATTTCCCAAATTTTCAGTCTTCCTCTCATAAGAAGACTCTTCATTCACTTGAAAAGCTTTTTCCTCCATTTTAATAACGCTTTTCTTCATTCTACTCTCATGGGCTAACAACGAACCCATTAATTCATCAAAGGTATAAGTCGATAAATCCTTTGATTCTTCAATGGCAGGGACTATATGACTCCAATCATCATTCAAACTTCTCAACACTTTGCTTACAATTGTTTCACTATCAATCTTCTCACCATATGACCGCATTTGACCAACAATTTCAGTCACTCTTGACAAATAATTTTGTACTGACTCCTTATCATCCATAGATAATGCTGCAAAATCACGACGCAATGTTTGTAAACGTACTTTCATAATCCTCTTATCACCCAAAAATTCTTGTTTGAGTATCTCCCATGCCTCATTAGCATTATTAGCCTCAGTAATTCGAGGAAAAATTTCATCATCTAATGCCGATTGAATGAAGAACAACGCCTTAGCATCTTTCTTACGGTTCTCCTTCAATTGTGCATCGGGAACAGCCGGAGTCGGGTCCGGTTCAGTGTATCCCGTCTCTACCAAATCCCACAAATCTTGGGATTTAAACATGGTCTTCATCTTAAGACTCCATAGATGATACTTTTCTCCCTTAAAAATCGGAATTGATGGTGAAGTAGAACTAGTGTTTGCCATATTTTAAATCAATGTGGGAAACGTAATTTTTTTTTTTTTGGAATTTGGAATGAATTCTGGAATTTGGGGTTGACAGTATACGTGAATTTGGTTTTTTTTTTTTTTTTGTTGTTGGTTGGGATCAAAACCTGAAGCTCTGATACCACTAATGTTGGTGCATATGGGATAAAATAGAAAATAAGATAGAAGAATTACTAAATCACAATTGTATATTAATGAATTCCTT
>JAOWBH010206831.1:0-12404 GCA_028566215.1 Silene coronaria
AGAGATTATGTGATAGCCATAGGTATGGGTTGAAAGGTTGACTGCACTGAATGCAACCTCCTATAATGAATACAAAAGAGTTGCAGGTCCTTCAATATGACATTTTAGTGCTCTTTTAGAATATAATTTTGAAATTGCTGAGTACCTTACAACACTGGTACCTGTTTCGTAAAATTTTAGGAAACTTAACCCGAGACTTAGTTTCTCATAATGTGCATTATGAACGGCACTTCAATGTGGTACATTGAATGCAAAATAGTCTGGCATGATCAAGATTATATTGACAATATAGTTAGGGCTTTCAAGTTGTACTCCCACAACCTTCTAAAGGTGAAAATGTGAGCTTGAGCTCTTCTTTCACTGGCTTGGATTTTTCTAGTTCTTGTCTTTATGGTAAATGTGGACTTCTCATAACTTTAGGAAATCAATCAGCTACTAGTAGATAACCGATGTTCTTAACAGAAATTACGATGCAGATAGAATAAACATAGCAATGACATATATACACTGTCAAACACGAATAACTCATTCTCTTTCTGAAAGCCCGGCGAGCTCATTTAATTTCGGTTTCCTATATATTTCCTTTAAAGATATGTTGGGGGTAATTGTTGCCAGATAATAATATTAACATATTAGCCTTTCTCTTACCAGTTTTGCCGATCTTCAAAAGCCACAAATGGAACTTGATGGGAAAGCATGTGCTGCTGTTGGGCAGAATGGTCTTATGGCGCTTTATGATACATTGTTTAGTCAGGTAACTATTTTCTTTTACAAAGCTCACTGTTAGTATTTGCAGAAGTTAATTATGTGATGCATGTTTTGCAGCTGGATCTGACTTCTGCCCAACTACTTGTGACGGACAATGACTTTAGGGATCCTCATTTCCGATCACAGTTAACTGAAACAGTTAATCAGTTATTAGATCTTAAGGTCGTTCCCGTATTGAACGAAAATGATGCAGTAAGTACCAGGAAAGCTCCTTATGAGGTATGTACTGTTTACTGACTTAACTTCTCATTGATGAATCTTTTTTTCTACTTGTACCCAGGGTTGTACATTAAACAAGGTAAAAGTTTCTCATCGCTTGACCGGGATACCCCAAATACAAGTAAACCGTACATTTTGTTTTCAATACTCAGCTTGAGGCTGCTTTTGTCATTTTTGCATACTTTAAAAATTTATCCGCTGAGAATAAGAAAAGCACTTAAGGATTTACTCTCGGCATTTTTTTGGGGCAATCTTTGTGTCATTGTGAAATTCGAAAATCCAACCCTGCACCTGGTAGTTAAAATCTATGTTTTATTTAAAACTTAGATAACAAATTATCTTAGGTTCATGGTAGATGCTTTTCTTATTTTCAACTCAGTTTATTTCTTTTTGAAGCCTTACATTCTAATTATAGAAGTGTTTGAGATGAATTGCAGGATTCAACTGGTATATTTTGGGATAATGATAGTTTAGCGGCTCTACTTGCTTTGGAATTGAAAGCAGATCTCCTTATTTTGTTAAGTGATGTGGATGGTCTTTATAGTGGGCCCCCAAGTGATCCTCGATCAAAACTTATCTCCACCTACGTTAAGGAGAAGCACCAGAGCGAAATCACTTTTGGGGACAAGTCTAGGTTGGGCAGAGGTGGTATGACTGCTAAAGTGAAAGCAGCCGTTTATGCCGCCTATGCTGGAATTCCTGTTATTATTGCTAGGTCAGTGCCATTATATAGTCTCATAATTTGGGTGCCTGCTAGCTTGTCTATATTCTTTCAATTTTTGGTGCTCACTGTGAATTACAACATATTAGGCGTGGCTTTTACTTAATGATGCGATTGTGCATATATTTGCTTCAACCATCAATGTTTTAGCATTTTATAATCCACTCCCTACTTGGAATGGTGTATTGGCGACTACAGAGTATGTTTGGCAAACTTCAAATATAGATAGATAGTTTAGGTCATGAGAAGTGTTGCAGCTGTCATTGTAAAATGATGTCCTCCCCAGGGTGGATGTCTCTACGTCTACCCCTTCTACGAGGCCATAATTGCATATTGCATTAGTGTTTTTAGTACTTCCTTCCATCAATAGACTTTCTAGGGTGTTTTGCACAAAACATAAGGAACGTATTAATCTGTATATGAAAATGTAAGTTGAAGAAAGACCAAGGGTCACAAACAATATTAACACAAATCAAATACGAAAAAGGAAAGTATATACTATATAGTTAATAGTTTGTCGTGGACAAAGGGAGTACTTGTTTTACTATAGATACGAATTTCTTGTGTTAATTTCAGTCCTTATTCTTGATTGCATGTATCTTTACCCTTTTTGACGTCATTAAGATTTCAAATTAACATTGCTTACATATTGCTAGTTATGCTAGTCAACCCTTTTAATGATGTCTTTCTCATGATTTCCTTCACATGATTGTTCTCTATGTCTAATCCAGTGGTAAAGCAACCGACAACATCATCAAAGTGCTTAATGGTCAGCGCATTGGCACCTTATTCCACAAAGATGCTCATTTATGGGTTTCAGCTAAAGAAACTGGCGCACGTGAAATGGCAGTTGCAGCCAGAGAGTGCTCTAGGAGGCTTCAGGTACAAGGCCGTGCCACTAAATATACTTCCATTATCAATATTAATAGATAATATTGTTTTGGATTGTTCCTGGTTATCGAGCTTCAGAAACTATAATTTTTGCTACTAAAACTGTTTTAACAGGCACTTACTTCGCAAGAAAGGAAAAAGGTTCTGCTAGACATAGCTGACGCTTTGGAATCAAATGAATCATTGATCAAGAGTGAAAATGATATCGATGTCGCTGCAGCGGAATTAGCTGGATATGATAGTTCATTGGTGGCTCGCTTAGCTCTGAAACCTGGCAAGGCAAGACATCGACATAACTTTAGTTTCTAAATTTTAAACTATGAGTCAAAAATTAGCTTCATCCCAGTTATATAGTCCCCTTTTGATTTTGACCATTATGTCTCCAATTATTTGTGATATTATAATGTCAAATTTGCCTCATTTGATTTATCGAACAATTATTTTCATAATATCTTTCCAGAGTTTCCACGGAAAGTTCTATAGCGTATATTATGAGAATATTAGCGGTCAATGTTAGCTATTAAAGCCAAAGGGTATAAATATAAATGGGATACAGTCATACAGTGATATTTAGCTAGTTTGGTAATGTTAAATTGATAACATTCGGTTATTTAGATAGCTGTATGATATTCATGTTCTGTCTCTTGGTTTTTCCTCTGCAGATTTCTAGTCTTGCTAAATCAATTCGCGTTCTTGCTGATATGGAAGAACCTATTGGACAAATTTTAAAGAGAACTGAGGTTCTTATTGTTTCCTTACTCCATTTGTTTCTTGTAAATTTGTCTTCATTTCTTCCAACATGAACAACCCTTTCGGATGCTTCTCTCACCTGTAAAATTTCCTCAGTTGAAGCATTGGCGTCTAGAATTTATCTACCAAGTATTTAATGTGTACTCTCTCTGTCTCTTAAGTCATTATTAAATTTTAAAGTATTACTTCGGTCTTTCCGTAATTAGGATTTCCCTAACAATTCTACTTTTGGCTTAGGGCTTTAAGTAGAATTATTACAGACCAGATTTAAACTTTATATTGATATTCAGCTTGATTTCCAAGGTATTTAAGAACATTAATTTTCCACGGTGTACATGATCTCATAGCTAATGTTTTCTCACAGGTTGCAGATGATCTCGTTTTGGAGAAAACATCGTGTCCATTGGGTGTTCTTCTTATCGTGTTCGAGTCACGTCCTGATGCATTAGTTCAGGTTTGTGTAACCTTGATTTCTATCCTTAGCATACTTGTGCTAACTCGTCGTATTAAACTCGTTTAAGTGTTGTAGATTTCTTTGTTTTACCACATTTCAGTAGGACACTAACTGTTGAGATTTGAAAAACAAACTGTAATTGGCTGTAGCCTACAAGTGCAATGCATCCATTGTAGTTGCATAATAGCTTTGCATTATTTTAATAAGTTTCTTAATGTGTTTTTTACCTCTTCTATATTACTCAAGTGAGTTCCCTAAGCTGCTGCCTTTATTAAAATATATTCTCATGGGTTGCTCACATGGAAAAATTTCAGATAGCTTCATTGGCGATAAGGAGTGGAAATGGGCTTCTTTTAAAGGGTGGGAAAGAGGCGAAGCGATCAAATGCAATTTTGCACAAGGTTTATAACTTTTTGTTTTCCCTTTTTAAGATTTTACTAAAATTGTTCGTAAAACAAATTGACCGTCTTGTTTGTCATCTGACATTTCTTGATTTTAGGTTATCACTTCCGCCCTACCAGATAAAGTTGGTGAGAAACTAATTGGTCTCATCACCTCAAGAGATGAAATCCCTGATCTGCTTAAGGTGAGTGTAGATATGGTTGTTTAATTATGAGGAAGTGCCATGTGCGAATATTTTACTAACAATATCTACTTCACTCCAGCTCGATGATGTTATTGATCTCGTGATTCCAAGAGGTAGCAATAAACTTGTTTCTCAGATCAAGGAATCCACCAAAATTCCTGTTCTTGGACACGCTGGTAAGTTATGCACTAAAAATAATTTTTTGGGATGACTTTTAGGAGTCTGCGTTTCTGTGATTCTCCATATTTCACTTAAACTATATTTTGCGGGGGCTTAAATTATGAGGCCTTGTCCGAGCGGTGCACTAGCACACCTTAAATGCTGCCGCCTGGTTTGGCATTACATAGATGGACATATGCCTTTGTCCGATATTTCTGAAGGAGTCAGAGTAAAATAGTGACGACTTATGAGGATGGCAGATGTGATCTAATCAAGCTTAATTTTCCTGTTTAGATGGAATTTGTCATGTCTATGTTGACAAATCTGCCAATTTGGAAATGGCGAAGAGAATTGTTCTGGATGCAAAAATGGACTATCCTGCTGCATGCAATGCAATGGTAATTTCTCAAAAGTTCAACTGTTTGTTGCTCCAATCTAACTGTTTATTTCTGCTTTTGGGTATTATTTTTTCATCTTTCCCTTTTTTGAGAGTTACGCATACCTTTCTTTTAGGAAACACTCCTTGTACATAAGGATCTACAGAGTGGAGGCCTGAAGGCTCTAGTTGCCGATCTTAGATCTGAAGGTATCTAATCTCGTACCAGTCATCCAACTTGTTCTTTTTCTATCCCCTTTGATGATTAGAGCTTGAATATGTGTGCATTTCTTGCAGGAGTTGTTTTGTTTGGTGGGCCAAGACTAAGTGCCTTGAATGGGCTCAATATCCTAGCAACGCAGACATTTCATAAGGAGTACAATTCACCTGCATGCACTATAGAGATAGTGGATGATGTGCAGGCAGCCATTGAACATATTAATCAACATGGAAGGTACTCTTCTGTTACACGTCAATTACTCAATATCATATACTATCTCATCTGAATCTTTATACTGCAAGTTCTGACTTTTGAAAATGATTTGTGATATATAATTTTACATCTCTTTGCTCATACATTGTTGGACTGCAGTGCTCACACCGACTGCATTATAGCAGATGATGTCAAAGTTGCGGAAAAATTCTTGCAGCAAGTTGATAGGTAAGTCGCATATATACATATTCTTTCTGTCACAAGTATCTATTATCACTATAACCAATATTAAACCCACTGTCTCATAGATTCCTCTCTTCGGCGGTCAAGATATTAAGGATGGCATTTTCGGGGATGTAGCCAATAATTAATTGTTATAACTGATATTGACCAAAATGAGACTATGAGTATAAGACCATGCTCATCTGAGTTTGTCCAATAAGGCGATACATACAACTGTTGCTAGACTAATATAACGTGATAATATTAAATTGCAGTGCTGCTGTTTTTCACAATGCAAGTACAAGATTCTGTGATGGAGCTCGTTTTGGCCTGGGTGCCGAGGTATGCTCCTGAATACTAATCCCATTGTAGTATAACAAAATATATTGCTCTCTTGAGAAAACCTCATTTGTTTTTGTTGGACGTCAACAGGTAGGAATAAGTACTAGTAGGATTCATGCTCGAGGCCCCGTTGGTGTTGAAGGGCTGTTGACAACTAAATGGTTTGTTCTTATCTCTGACTCTGGTCCAACTCTTTTTTCACATTCCACCCCGATTTTGTAATCATAAAAAAATAAAAATCCATAACTTACGTATAATAACCGCCTTAAGATTTCCTGTCTTGGCCTCTGACTATATGAATCGGAAACAAAATAACTCACAATCCTCTGACTTTGTACTGAATATAAAAAATTTCGCCTTGTAAATGCATTTTCCTATTGGTAATGAAGAGTAGTAACTTTAAGTACTGACCTGAAGTCATTTATGATGCAGGGTTCTTAGAGGAGATGGTCAAGTCGTGGATGGCGACAGTGGTGTGGTTTACACCCACAAGGACCTCCCGGTTGAATTGCAGAGCTGTTGAAGATTTGAGTGTAATTCGTTGTGAGACTCCCAATTATAGCGCAGTTTGTCGGAGGGAAAAGGGTTCCATTTTTCTCATCCCTTCTCCCGCTGCCTTTTTTGGGTATTCTCTGTATGCGTATTAGCATTCTATCGAGCTCTTCTCATCGGCGACTTCATTTAAAGGATACTGTTTTGTGGAATATTAAATAACTTATGCGATATTATTGATGACCGTGTTTGGCCTGGTTTATTTGAGAGTTTTTATTTTTCAGAAATATTATTTTCATAAACTGAAAGTTATTATAGAACAGATTTTACTATATTTGACATTATCGTGACTTTTTAAAACTTCATCGGCACCTGTACTAGCACCTAAAAGAGGGTTGCACCCTCGATATTCTGATGATCGAATGGCGATCAAAACTATGTTTTGCTAAGTCATTTATGGTTGTAGATGACTTGAGACAACCATTAATATTGAGCCAAAGGAAAATGGCAATTAATACGCGCTGGTGTCACTTGGTATTGTATTGCTAGTATCATTGGGTTAAATTTTGATAGTTATTGTGTAAAATTGTTGTATAAGTTCCATATGTATTTCTTCCTTTTCGAGGGAATATTATGCGATCAACCCGAGTAAGAAACGCAAAACAATTGATTCAGCAACACAAAAATACATTTATAATTTTCTTTTACAGTTCTAAATAGCCAAATTGACAAGATGAAGTCCTAAATGAGTTAGGGTAAGATTAGTACCTAACTTTGCATTTTTTTTTGAGTTAAGGGTCTGAACTATCTTGCTTTACGATCACAAACACCGTTAACTTTTGATGTTATATCTACTTATAATAACTCAGGTTGTTCTTGGAACACTAAAAATAATCAGTTATACAAAATAGTGTTGTTAACGAAAACACACTTCGTCCATAATTAATAATTATTGTTAATTATACCAAATTACGTATCGTTCCCCAAAAGTAATTTCTTTCGAAAAATTATTTTTAGAGCTTAGATGTCCATGTCTCTCTTTTGCTTTCTTCCGGCAACTCAAAACATGTCTACAAGCCTTTTCCACCCAATCTCTCGGAAAAAATAGTCTTGAGGTCAAAAAATTGTGTAAAATAAATTAAACGGTCTAAAGCTAGTACATACGAAATAAATTGCACATAGTAAATCGTTTTAAATACTCCGTCAATCACCTTAAGAGAACGACTTTTAGTTGAGCTTCTTCCAATTGAGTTAATGAGAGATGACACGTTATTTGGTGTGATGCTAGTTTGAGATTCACGTGTAACATAGTTACGTGGCTTCAAAATAGCGACGGAAATATAGATTAATTTAATTATTTCGTAAGACAAGGGTCGTGATAATCAGGTAAATAAAAAAGTTAAAAAAATCAAATATACAAAAGACTAATCACGTACTTAATTGATCTTGATAAATTGGCAGCAATATTGACATGTTGTACGGGTGGAGTTTTACTGCTGAGCTAGGTAGCACGGACACTTCTCCTAATTAGTCGTCCCGTGTCCGATACCGTGTCGGACACCCGACACTCGTCTTGACACATGTCTAAACATGTTATAGCTCAGACGAGGAATAAAATGTCAAAAGAGAGATTTAGTAGCTGTATTTGTGTGAGAAATGAAAATTAGTTATAGTCAAGTTCAAATTTTACGTTCACTTGTTTAAATTTGATATCAAATACATTACAAAAATAAAATCATACGTTATTTATAACCCTAAAATATATATTTTATTAAATTTAAATAGCGTGTCCCGTTCTAAATTTTATGGGATGCTATCACGTGTCCGTGTCCGTGCTACCTAGCTGCTGAGTAGTCTACTTTTTGGTAAAAAAAATAAGAGGGGTTTGTATCTTTTGATAGGATGTTTACTATTTACATTTAAAATTTCATTGCCGCTTTTTCTATGATGAATGAAATGATACGGCGTTAATTTTGGACCCTTTAATCATAAAGTTGGATAGTTTAGACCCTCAAGTGGAAAAAAAAAAGTAAAGTTCAGGTACCAATCTTACCTTTAACTCAGTCACAAATGTTTATTAATAACAGCTTCTAACTATGATCAGCAAAAAGAGCAACTAGGATTAGTCTAATTTATGATAAAATCATTAAAAATGGATCTTGACCATGGTTCGAAATCCGCTAGCCTCAAAACAACCTTCGTACCACTAGACAAGGCAAAACTGACCCGACCCAAATGACCCAACCCGACCCGACATCTGAACTAAGGACTCGAACTTGACCATCCCCGAATTGCTCAGACCCAAATGTTTATTGTTGGAAACTGACCATTATCCCTACTAACTTGATAATAACAGCTGCCAAAAAAAGAATTTGATAATAACATACCCGCAATGAAAGGAACCCAAAATGACCTGCCCAGGCCCGACCTAACCCGAACTGACTTGACCCGGTTAACCGTTTGCCAGGTCTCCCTCTGCCCAGGGAAAAAAGAGCAGCAGAACCAAAAGGTTTTTCTTCATCTCCACAAGATAGGCCACAATGTACTAAAAAGAGCTGAACTGATCACTCTTATTTATCAAACTGCTTCAGCCGCCAAACTTGTGGAGGTTCATCATTTGCAGCAGTTTGGCTGTAAAGTGTGTGGCCATCGCGGCCCAACTATCTGGGCAGGAACTGGTGGAACATGCGCTTGCCCTGTTTTTGGTTGATCCAGATTCTGACATTGGCTTACACACTTCTCCTTTGTCAACTGTTGGTTGGCTAGGTGTACTTGTCCTTTGGGAGATAATTGTTTACTATTTTGCATGTTCGAGTCCGTTTTTGGTTGGTCTGCAATTTGATGCTGGTTTCCACATTTCTCCCTCGGCAACTGTTGATTAGCGACATGCACTTTTCGTCCTACAGATAAGTGTTTACCATTTTGCCCCTGCGAGCCCACTTTTGGTGGGTCCACATTCTGGCGTTGGTTTCCACGTTTCTCCTTCGACAACTGTTGTTTGGCTACGTGCACTTGTCGTCCTGGAGATAATTGTTTGCCATTATGTCCCATCAAGTCATTTTTTAGTTGGTCCACATTCTGGCGCTGCCTTTCACAATTCTCCTTCGGCAACCATTGGTTGGCTGCGTGCACTTGACGCCCTGGAGATAATTGTTTACCATTGGAACCCTTTGAGCCTGCTCTTGTTCTGTCCTCACTCTGACGCTGACTTCCACGTTTCTCCCTCGACACCTGTTGATTGGCTACGTGTACTTGTCTTCTTGGAGATAATTGTTTACTATTTTGCCCCTTTGGGTCGGGTTTTGGTCGGTCCACATTCTGAGGCTGGCTTCCACAATTCTCCCTCGACAACTGTTGGTTGGCTACGGGCAATTGTCGTCCTGTAGATAATTTACTATTTTTCTCCTTCCAGCCAATTTTTGGTTGGTCCACATTCTGATGCCGGCTTCCACGTTTTTCCCTTGGCAACTGTTGGTTGGCTACATGCACTTGTTGTCCTGGCGCTAATTGTTTACCATTTTCCCCTTTCGAGTTTATCCTTGTTTTCTGATGTTGGGAAGATGAATAGTTGCGACGTGATGCACTTTGATGGGACTGTGGATATGGGGTAACATCGGCACTTGGGATCACAAATGCCGCACCAGGGAAAAATCTGGATAGATGGTGATGTACTAGTGAGGGAATGAGAGAATTACGAGTTAGGTTTGGAGTGATGAGCAAGTTGTATGTAGTCTGAAATGCTTCACCTATTCTTCTAAGCCGAGATTGAGCCACAGCTCTTGCAGTATTTTCGGGTTGCTCAAAAGGATCTTCAATCTAGTGATCATAAATCAACAAAATGTTAAAAAAGACGTAAATTAAAGAACAAATAGGGCAAGAAAAAGAAAATTATGAGTAGTTATATGATAAATTTCCTAATTTGTTTGTTTAGCACCAAAATTTAAAGAACATTGTAAATTCTTGACGGGAATGTAAGATGATGGATGAGGGATTACAAACCATAATGACCAAAAATGACATACTCCTTCCACTTTTTATCATATGACGTTCTCGTGGTTCAAGGTAGAACTTAAACTTTCAACTTCATAAAAAATTATTTAGAGGATAGACCCATATGACTAGATTCATGAAAATGTTTTTGTAAGAGTTGTTACATTTCATAATATTTGTTCATGAATTTTTAGGGATATTAAAGAGAGAATTGCTGTCTCGAAATGTGGAAATGAGATAGATATTGGGGAGGGGGAGCATAAAAAAAGAAGGATTTTAAATGGAATTTATTCGTAGACACCTGGGATAGAAACAAGTTTATTCATGAAAAAGAAATTATAAGCAGCAGGAAAATGAGAACAAAACATACAAATATGGTATATGTTCTGGGAAGCCATCTTGTATTAGTGCTGATGTTCTCCCACCGTCCACTATACGTGCAAACACCTTGTTCTGTTGTCCTTGTACTAATATCCAGAAACTGCACAACTTTAACAGTCAAAATCAATACCTTAACAAAGTTTTCCAAGCTGAAAAACCAAAGCACGTAAACATGTTTCAAGTCTGCAACAAAATGTTTTAATTATAGAATGGTACAAAATGTGTAGAATTGTGAGGTCATTCCTGGCGACCGCATTCATATTTTCACCTCTAAATGTATCAAATAAAAGGTCATTGGTGATAAGTATTTACAACTTCAGCCCTTCAGCCCTTTGGCATTTTCACGAGAGAGAAATAATCTCACCCAACCGGCCAGCCATCATGGTGGAGGTACATCAGCTTTTGTTACTTAGACATGGTTAGAAGTGGGTGTGTGTCTAAATGTAGGATTGAGGCTGTTTTGTGAAATTCTCATATTTTTGACTAATAGTGAAGTGTACAAGTGTCTTACTAAAGACACTGCAAATCCGCACCCCCAAAATAGACGCCTTATGATCAGATCCTATCCCTCAAATCTTACTGTAGACACGGGTATGCGACTGTGCGAGGCAATAAAAGGTCGTAAAACACAGCATAAGCTATGTCAAAGGGTTGAAGTACTGTTCAGGTACTCAAGCTAAGTCGTAGAGTTGAGGTACACAAGCAAAGTCAAAGGGTCGAGGCTCGAAGTACACAAGCTAAGTTGGTCAAGGTAAAGTGGTAAACGAGCTAAGTTGAAAAGTTGAGACTCCGACACCAAGAACCCGCATCCTTAAATTCAGAGGTGGTCAGGTGGGAGCTAAACAAGTGTAACTTTTCCTCTTTAATTAATCATAATTCATGGCGTTGGTGAAAAGGGTAAGCTGCACAAATAGAGAGAAAAGAAGGTGAAAAGGGTAAGCTGCACAATGAGAGTACCTTGCCAAAGAAAGAAACAAAGAGCTCAGACAGACTACTGTGATTAGCTCTTCTCCTTCTCCTGAATTTTTCTATATTGTTCACAGCTGTTTCCTCCATGCGTCTCTCCACTTCAGCCCTTATTCCTGCGACAACCGAAACTTGGTTACAACCTCGGAGAATTTAGGGAGATAGGCGAAAGGTTATCATGGTGGTAAAGAGTGACTGGGAATCAGGATTCAATGACCAGACAGGGAACCGAAACGACATGGTTCATTTTACTTTTGTATCATGCTGGAATAAAAATGACTCACTAAACTGGTTCTGGTTCTTTTTATTGTATCCTAGTAATCACAGGGAGTCGAAACGACATGATTCTTTTTGCTTTTGTATCATGCTGGAATAAAAATGACTCACTTTTGCAAACAGGCTGTGTTTTAACACATAAGTAAGATCGAGTATATCAAAACTCCTACCCAATCTCTTGGCCCACTTGGGTAATGTTAATCATTGTTGAAGAAAAAGATATAGAAAGAAGAAGGATATCTTCAAGTATGTAAATTAGTATATACGGATGACTAAATTTTGGAGTCTTGGAAAGGGAAAATGACACAAATAAGTGGCTTGTCTTCCAATGAAAAAGGTGAGCGAAGAAAAGAAAAGACTAATCTTGTTCAGACGAAA
>JAOWBH010206942.1:0-13681 GCA_028566215.1 Silene coronaria
GCTGAGGACAGTTGCGATTTGTGTAGATTTCGTTTTTAGGTTTAAGCAGAAATGGTTTAATGCCAATTTCAGGTTTAGTTCTTGAATCTTTGGTAAATGTTTATTCATCATCTTAGATCTTAGACCTTCGCTGGTATCTATAGGCTTTACAGATTGTCTTTTCCAAGTTCCTTCAAATACTTCATTTTAGCTTTTGAAGGGAAGTTGAGATATAGCATGTTTTAATTGAAAAATTCCCCAGGTCGATGTCATCCCCCAAGACCTCAACAAACACTAGTTTGCTTGAGAATATTCTTGCATGTGTTTGTTTGGTTTGAATTATCACCTTGTGACTGACCTTTCTTGTCAAAAAATTCCATACAAATGGAAGAAATCATAAGGTGCAGTTCCAGTTCGTTTGTGAATAATCAATCACCTTGTGAGTGGATTGGAGTGCTAAGTTGGCTGGTGATACGCTGTTTGAGAAGCGTTAGATAATTTTGATTAATTAGTTCGTTGTGTACTTAGATTTGAGACAATAACAACAACATTATGCTAGTGTTTCAAGGGTTCCGAAAATTGTAGGGTAAGGGCCGGTTAAATGGCCGCAGCCTTACTTTCGTGATTAGGCAATTTTCAGGATGACCTAAAGTCCTAAAATGAAACAAATTCAAAAAAAAAAATTCTCAGGGCACAACTTCAAGCAATAAGTGCACGACTTCTAGGTTTGCCCTGATCTATCCTTGATGCGTGCTTGTGCTACAAAGAACATTGTTCTTCCATATATATAGTTTACTAATGAGGCAGGGACGTGAGAGTGTGTACTGTGTGGTGGAATTAAGCCAAATGACTCGCTATTTTGACTGCTTTCGCTTTTGTTGATAAGCAACTGACAATTAGGTGGGGGATAGTAAAGTTGATTCTTTTAATGTTGCCATTTTTGCAGAGTGCACATCGTAAATTACTTGACGTCTTGAATACAATGGGGCTCTCCAACTCGGTACTAAGATTGATAGAAAGGCGGAACCGCGTTGATACGTGGATCAAATATACTGGAATGATTCTCACTTTCATTGTCTTGATTATGATGTGGAAGTGGAAACACTGAACACACGCCGTATAATGTAGTATGATTGGACACAAGTTACACAACACAATATGTGGAGCCTTGCACTATTAGTTAGCCAGGTACATTGGAATATATCGTTTGATATTCTGCGGAGTAAGGAGTGTCAGTACTCAGTATTGTACTGTTGTGCATAGGCATACTCTCGGTCGTCACTTTATTTGTGTATCGTAAATATGACAGCTGTGACCGATGAGGGATTACATTGGAAGAAAGTGATTTTTTTTTTTTTTTTTTATCTTTTTGTAGAATTAATTTTGTAATGCATGCTTTTGACAATTTAAAATCGCTTTTGAGCCAGACGTTATTTTTTTTTTTGATCATACTGTTGATCCCTTTTGGAAATGTTCTGTTAAGCCACTGCTTTTGATGGTCAAAGACTCAAAGCCAATTAGATCTACCGAGTTTACCAACAAAATTCGATACCCTACTATGTACGAGGTGATCAAATGGGTTGAATGCAGGCCGAGTGTCAATCTTTGTACCGACTTCTTTTGTGGTTAGACTTGGATTTGCATGCTGTGAAGCCATAACACTATAAGCCCATGTAAAGTTGATAGCTGCATAGTTTCGGTCCAGTATTCCTAATAAGCATCCAATTGCTAGTTTTTACTTTGGCTTCGTCTTTTTCTTTAGAATTCGACTTTCGAGACCTCGGTGTTCCAATATTTTCGCTAACTTTAGTTAATTGTATTCATTTTCCACTTTCGATTCTTTATTTGCATGAATCGCTAAGATTTGCTCATACAATAAAGTAGTGGAATTTGGGAGAGATGGTTAGAGTCAAGGTAAAGTCTTGGTAAATGTCGGCCAGTGATGAAATTGCAAAGGAAAAGTCTTGCGTGTATTTTAGGGAAACTTCGGGGTCTTATTTGTGCATTCTTAATAGCTATTCCATTGAAACATTGGTGGTTTTCTTATAACTTCTCATTGAGTGAATAATTATTTACGGGGTAATTTGGATAGAGATATTCCAAAAATAATACTCCTCTCTTTTCAAAATGTTCTTCCCATTTTAATATAATATACTAATAAAAATGGAAATAACATAGTGGAGAGGAGGGAGTACTAATATACGGTAATACCTACCATTAGCTCATTACTGACAACTAATAATTCGTTATTTGTGTTTTAGACAAAAGTGGTGGTGGAGGTTCAACATGGTGGCCTAGTGGGCGGGGAGGAGTGACAACATGTCTATGAGATCTTAAGAGTGTATATGAACGTTGATAAGGTGTACAACTAGCTCATTATCAACAACTGACAATTCGTTTGAATTACTGAAAATAATTTAATAAATTATTGATTTTGCAATATGAGTATATTTTTTTTCTTCGTAAAGGTATCCATGTTGGAGGGAAATTATTGAGCATGTGGTTATAAGATAAGGACTTAAGGCGTGCCTGAGTAGATCAATACTAAATAGTTATCCCAATGTTACAACTGACAATCAAAACGCACAAATTCTTACTTGTGACGGGAGGTATCCGTCACAAGTTAGTGACAGATACCGTTTCCTCTCACAAAATACCAATTTAGGGTGAGAATTTGTACATATGGGGGGTCCCTCCTTGTCCCCTTTATCCATTTCCTCTCACAAACTACCCGTCACAAGCAAGACTAATTGATCAAAACGTTATGGAATGAGGTAACCTCACTTGAAAAGAAAGACTACAAATATCTATAAGCCTATATAACTGTAGAAACTAGAAAAACTATTGGCAGTATCATCAACGACGTTCCTCATGCGCCACTCTTTTTAACTTGGACCAATTACAATTTGTCACATTCTCATGTTCATACCACCCTTCACTTAATGCTGTCAGATTCTCTCCATTTTCTCAAAATAAATAGAGAGGTAAGTTTTTATCAATTGTCCGGATTGCATTTTAACAACATTTAACGGTTCTCAATTTACGTATAAAAATGAAGGGAAAATATGGGTGAAATGATAAATTATTATTTAAAGATATTGTGGAAAGAAATGGAGATGATCCATTTCCGACTTGGCAAATTCTCATTTGTGACGGAAGGTATCCGTCACAACCTTGTGACGGATACCATTTCCTCTCACAAAATACCCAACAGGGGTAAGTGGAGAAGCACATGGGGGGTCCTACCCTTGTCCCCTCTACCATTTCCTCTCATAAATAATCCGTCCTAAGATCCGACTCGTCACAAGGGAGACGCTTTATTCCGACTTCTTGACATATGACATAGGGTAGACTTTGTGGTTTTGGGGGAAGTCATTGTCTTATTTGAGACTTTAAATAGTCAAATTCAGTACAAGTAATATCCCTATATTCTTTATGTTAGAAAGACGATTTTAACACCAACGGAACTTAAATTTAAGGTATTAGATAAAATTTGTTTCTTTATATTTCTCCTACGTGTCCATGGGATCAAAGATATAGAAATACAATACAAATTTGATAAGACGGATTTTGATACAGCTGAATATAGACTTATAGGCTTATTATTTTTATTTTTTTTCCATTTTTATGAATGTTGTCCGTAAGACAAATATGCTCGTTTTAAATGAGATTTTGTGAATTTCTCAACTAGTCCCCCACCGACAACCACCTCGAAATTTCCTAAAATTCTAATTATCCCATCTTTTGACGTAACCCCGTCTTTAACCATACAGAAAGGTCAAAACAATAGGTATGAAATTAATGAGTCAACTAAAACAAATAACAAATTAACCGTCAATACAAGAAAGCTCACATAAATACATAAAGAGGTATTGCATAAGAAATACTTATTCCCGGATTTCAGGTCTCGATTAAGACGACTTTAACTTAAGACCTTTAATAACCTTATTTCATCTACGCCTATATTTTGGTTACTTGTGACTTATGAGAATAATGTAAGTGAAACGATATATGCCAATTTTTTTCGGCTGATAGGAGCTCAACTGAATTGAATGGAGCTAAGCTGAACTGAATGGAGGTAAAGTAAGAGTTTTTTTTTTTTTTTTTGAAAGTAAAGAACAAATTATTAATAGAACGACATTCGACACTTACAAAGAATAAATATAATCGAAAACCAATCTAATGGAACAAAAAAAAATAACTTTCTTATAAACTAGGGATCTCAAAACATAATCTGACAATTCGACTCGTCCTATTATCGCTATCTTCGTGTAACTTTTGAGGGGATCTTTCGTTATTATGAGATAAAATGTACCTCTAACTAGTTTCAAAAATCGTTGACAAATCACTTGTACCCTTTGAAAGAACACGCTACAAACCATCAACAAACTACTCTTGGCAATATTACTGATAGACGACTAAACCCACGAATGAATGAAAACCCCCGAAATAATGGACATAAAAACGATTCTCACTAAAAGGAAAACTTTTATTAAATAGAAGATTGATATGCATATTATTGATTGAAATTTGAAACAATTTTTGGGCTTACCATCGATCGATTGATTATCGATGGGAGCCCCGCGTATAATTGTTGGAGGCTATGGTTTTAGAGAGAGTATAATTTACTCCAAAGTAAAAGTTATTTTGTATAAAGATGAACTAAACTAAGAGCATCCGTAAAGGTGAGAATTTACCTTCCCAAATGCATCATTTTTATCAAATGAAGAGTTTCACCTTTGCACATGCCTTTCCATAATATGAGGCTCCTCTATTTTCAGGGAAAGTCCCCAACGAAAAAGCAAGCCAATTTTGTTGCTTTTGGGGGAAGTTTTCAAATTTTTGGTTGTAAATTAATATTGTTGGGGAACTCCATTGTTACATAGATGTAGATATGAATTGGGGAGGATGAATGAAAAAGTTAGTGAAAAATGAGATAGACGAATAAGAAAAGGAAAGAGGAAATATGGGGAGACTCACCTTTGTGGATGCTCTAAAATAAGCTAAAATTAAGCCAGAAAAAAAGTTACAAAAATTGATTAAAAAAAAAGGAAAATGCTAAGTGGATTGTATTTAAGGGGCTAAATAAGGAAAGAAACCCTTAATACAAGCATTTAATGTATTGATTTATGTATAATTTAGTATTAAAAGCCTAAATTAATACTCCCTCTATTTACCTATTTTCTTCCCATTTGACATTTAGAGGTCAAAGTTATAAAACTTTGACCGAAAATATATTGAAGAATAATTTTTTTTAATACATAAAACTAAAATATTTATATTATTATTAAACCATCTTTCACTAAATATTATTTTCGACCAAAAAAAGTAACATTTAATTGTCGTAATTGCGGTCAAAGTACAGTCTTGGAGACGGTGTATTTAACATTTTCCAAAAAAAAAAGGTATAATAATACTCTATTGTGACGTTTTTATCCGTCACAAGTTTATGACTGATCAAGTATTACTCACATTGATAACTAAGACAAAAATTAAAGTGTCTAGGAAATCACAGATAATTTGTCTTATTTATTCATATGAGTTTTACTTGGCTCGTTATAAGACAAGGGTGTGACGGATATCGACCGTTACAAATGAGAATATGCGAAAAATGTAATCTCTAAGACTCTGTTCACACATTTTTGTGATTCTTCTAATCATCCCATCTTTTACTGTAACCCACCCTTCCCCACCAAACAAAAAGGGTAACAACTCAAACAAGTTACAACAATATTAATAATTAAAATAATTAAAAAAAACAAGAAAAAACCAAGTATTTCCCACTACAAATATCCAAACTGCCTGGTTTTTGTTGAAGTCAGACATCTCTTAATACCATGGCCCCTAGTTTTGCACCTTCTTCCTTAGTTTATAACACACAGCACACAGAAATTTTCCCCCTTCATTATATCATATACTCACATATTTATCCAAAAAAAATCCTCAAAAATCTCTCAACTTTCATACTTTCCAACATACCCATCTTGGAATTCACACTTATTCCCACAGATCTGTACCTGGGTTAATCTCAGAATTTTGATTTACTGTGTTCTGAGTTAAATTTTGTGGTTTTTTTGGTTATGCACACCAGGTGTTTGTTTAAATACCTCACTGAAGAAAATTGAATTAAATTGTGTTTTTGTTGTTGTTTTGGTGAATTTGAATGAAAATGGAAGGTGGGTTGGTTCAACATAAGATTGTTGGGCATGTTAATACAAGTAGTAGGGTTACAAAGAAGAAAAAAGTTGTTAGGAGAAGATCATTAGTGTTATCATCTTCGTCGTCTTCGTCATCTTCGTCGTCTTCGTCGTCGAATAATGCAAGGAAATTAGTATCTTGTGATGGAAAAAATGATGTTCCAATTTGTTTGGGGTTGCAAAGGCTTTATAGTGTTTGTAAGAATGTCTTTAAAGGTGTTGGGTTTGTTCCTCCTCCTAATGATGTCAATAAGCTTTGCAATATCCTTGGTTAGTCTTCTTTTCTCGACTCCGTTTTACACAAGTCTATTGTTTTTTCGGTGTAAAGGGAGTCACAAAGGCGAATATAATGCTAACGGGTTTGAACCCCAATGAGTACCACCCCTCATGACTTTACTAATTAAGCTAGCCGTATATTCATTTAATACATTGTTCATGTGAAACGGTTTTATAGAAGACTAATTGTTTGTTAAATCGTGTTATGTTATTTGTTGTGCTAGGATTCTTATTGTGATAATATTAAATGGGTAAATTTACATAGGATGGAAGTTTAATTTTTATGCTAGTTCTTATAATATTGACATAAATGTGATTTCAAATGTGTCACGTAAATTTCCATGAAGATCTCTACATTTTACATGCAATATGATTCAATAAGAATAATCCAGGTTTTTACTATTTATAAGATCGAAGTTATACTAGGAAATGATGAAACGATCATCTATTTAGCTTGAGAAAAAAAGAAGGAAAGAAATTTAATATTAGGAAAATGCTCCAAAGATTTCTACTGTTCTTAGTAACTAATTTCACTAATGAATAGAATTAATAAAATAGGGGGATCATGTGCATTTTGAAAGCATGATCACCATGCATATAATAATTATGCGATAAGGTCCTCTAGAGTTTAACACCTCAAATTTTGAGGGTTGCGGTGTATGAATCCTTATCCATATTAAATGCATATAATAATGTTGGCCATTAGATATAATGAATGTAGCTTTACGAGCACCGCCAAGTACCTTCCCTTCTGGGTCTTCTCCTCTTACAAAAGAATAAAATACAGAATATTTTGCTTACATGGATAACAAATGCAAGTGGCTAGAATATATTATTGTATGGCCTGAGAGAGGAGAAGTTCGGAAAAGTCCTGAAAGAGACTGTCTATAGCATTGCTCTAGCTTTACGAGCAATGCTAAGTACCTTCTCTTTCGGGTCTTCTCTCCAACTTTCTCCTCTCACAAACGAATAAAATACAGTATTTGTTGCTTACATGGATAACAAATGCAAGTGGCTAGAATATATTATTTTATTGGTATGTGAGAGGAGAAGATCGGAGAAGACCTAAAAGAAGAGATTGTTCATACCATTGCTCTAGTTTTATCGTCATTTGTCAACATTATATCCAAACGTTAATCATGAACACTCATGAGTCATGAGTCGTTAATCTAGTTGACATACTTACATGTGCTGATGACTTGATGTGCTTCTTATCAGCTTCCTCGTAATTAAAGGTACATCATGCACATTTTCACGCATAAGCGAACTATGAATGATGGATGATTTAACAAAGTAGGCGAATGACTTATCATGCTAGTTGTGAGGATTGTGGTACGCCTAGTCGCCTATAGTTATAGACAATATGGATATTGACAAATAAAAGTGAAATCAGACATAGAATGGGTGAGTCACACCCACTAAAAAAAAGTTACAAGTATGAGCTAACTCATTGGCGGGATCTACATCCAAAGATCTCGAGTTTATTGAATACTCAAAAGTTAGAAGTTTTTTGTTTTTTTATGTTAAAATAGCTCGATATTTTCATTGGGATTTGACAGAAATTTTTTCGTAGATCCTGTACCGAGTTCACTTTAGTAGTATATAAGCGGACTAGCGGTATTAGTAGTAGATCATAGATTTATTGAGTGGGTACTCTCTTTGGTTTATCAGTGGTCACATATGCTGAACATGTGGACAAACTTATATTGGAATAAAAGCTCTCGGACACTCTCATCGCATGAGTCCGTTAGAAATCAGTTAGTATGTGTGGTGATCCATAAACTCTCCGCATAATCCTTCTTCCATGGGATTATAAATGAAGTCATGTGCTCTTATCGCATGTAATTTTCGTGGAGTAGGAATTTGTGACTAAAAATCTTAAATTATGTAATTACGTACGGGGTAGATAAGTTTAATTATGTATGTGGCGTTCAAACACTATAATGACCACAAATAACATACATAAAAGGAAAAATTCAATGTAGGAATATTGATGAACAAGCAAGTTGAAAAGTATGTAAAAGGTTGTTTTGGATTTTTTTTTATGAATAATTAAGATTCTATCACCGCTGGTATGTAAAACCATGGAAGAAATTAAACTTCTTTACAAAGCTACCACACATGGTTCAGTTGAAGTCTATACTATTATTGAGCTCAACTAAACTTAAACTTTATAAGTAACTCAATTATTTAAGAGTGGTAACCATTATTTTATTGAATAATACATTAGGTCTATTATCTACAAATTATGCCACAAATTATGCCTTCTTTCAATTCCCTGTCAAATAAATAATCACCCATATGGGCTCAAAGTTGTCTCATGCTTTAGACACTTGGAAGCTTTGAATTACATGAACTCACGTCCTTTGATGGTTTTCAGATAGCCTGAAGCCTGAAGATTTGGGACTGAGCAGAGAACTACCGTTTTTCAAGCCAGGAAAGCACGCCAACAAACCTCCGAGAGTCTTATGCACAACTGTATACGAATGTCCCAAAATGAAATTTTCGGTAAGTGCGGTCACATGAATCATCATTCGTAAATACATGATCTTTTATTTCTAATGGAGCCAAAGATTGAGTATTTATCGGCTTTATATTAAGAGGTGATATAACAAAAAAGGCCAAAAGCTCCATCAAAAGTGTATGCACTTATGTTGAAAAATGGCATGCGCTAAATCCTAAAATCTTGACGCAAAAATTCTCATTTCGAGTCATTTGGATTTTTTTTTTGTGTGCTAAAATGGAGGTACGGTTGTGTATCCTATTGATTGTCTGAGCCTAGCGATTAGTTTTACTAGTTACTCGTTTAAGTATCCTATGAGTCAGTCTTATAACAACTTATTGTGAAAATACGGTATAATTGAAATTAAAACAGTGAGTTCTAGTTCTAAAATGATGACTAATATAATAAAAGCAAAACCTATGTACAAAGGTTTGTTGTTAATGAGAATGTGGTTACTAATAAGGACCGAGTACAAATTATGACAAGTGAACTGTAAAAGGGTTGGGGCCAATATTAAAATTCACTCCCATGAAGGCACTTTAAAATCCAATTAAAGCGCTCTCCTGATAATTTTTAATTTTTATCTGGAGATTGTTTCATATGAGATTTTTGTGAAAATGAAAAGTGGGTTGATAGAAACAGTTATATTCTTCTGATGACTGATAAATTGATAATCTCTTTGTTTTTTCCTAATTTGCAGCTGGTTCTTTTTTTTCTTCCGGCATCAGCTGTCATCCCCCTTCATAATCACCCAGAAATGACTGTTTTCAGCAAACTTCTTCTGGGTACAATGCACATTAAAGCATTTGACTGGGCTGATTCTGGAGATGTCCAACCTGAACATCACGAATCGCCTTCATCATGTGAGTCATTATTGTCTTTTTCTCCCCTCCCACAGTTGCATCAGAAAATCTTCTATAAAATTTTGCAATATAGTAATATGGTATTGTAAAACCACATGTTATTTACCTAAATTCCCCTTTAAAATACTCTGTAATTGTTAAATGGCTAAACAGGGTTTTAGTTAAATGATACCCTTTACAGAAGTGTGTTTGTGGTTCTCAATGGATTTGGAGTAACCTTTCGCTAAACTTGGAATTTGTTTGCAGCGAGGCTAGCAAGATTGAAAGCGGACAGTGTATTCACTGCACCGTGTGACACATCTGTCCTATATCCCACCTCGGGAGGCAACATCCACGCATTTACTGCCATAACGCCTTGTGTCGTGCTTGATGTCATTGGACCACCTTACTCGAAATCAGATGGTCGAGACTGTTCCTATTACGAGGAAATCAAGTGCGGATCTTCAGGCAAGTTTCTTTAGTCTACAGATGAGCAACTGCAGATTAGTACTGTCCTATTGTCTAGGTTGATCATACGGAGTATTGTTTTTATCAAAATAATTTGATTATATTTTCTAAGACACCAGTACGTCAATAACTAAGGAGTGTTATTAGCATTTCTCGTTTCTTTCTCTTCTTGGCACTGAAAGCAATGTTTTAAACGGAATGGTATTTTGCAAATGCAGATGGAAAGTTGGAAAATTTGAAAGACGACAAACAGTCATACGCGTGGTTGAAAGAGATCGAGGTGCCAGAACATGCGCAGATGGACTGTATAGCATACTTGGGACCCCGGGTTATCGAGACTGACACCAGCTAACTGGGCTCTTGTATTTAACCTGTTCTTTGTTGTGTTGTTTGTTAAACAAAAATAGATGTTTTTCAACTCCAGTAGTTGCGTTTTTTTTCTTCGGCATTTAGGAAGGAGTTAGGATTTTACCTGTTGTTCAAACCACAGTTTAATTACTATAATCGAGTTACATTGTACAGAGCTTTCATGAAGGTTTTTTTTTTTTTTTTTTGCGTGGTTTGGTGTTTTTGTTACCGTCTCTCTTTTTTGAGCATGGTCTTCAAGCATCCTCCTCATTTTTTCATGATAAACTGGCTATAAGGGTGATGCAATACAAAATGTGATCCACGGATTTGAACTCGTAACCTATCGTCTACAACAATTTCAATAAGGGTGATGCAATACAAAATGTCACACATGGATTCGGACTCGCAACCTATCGTGTACAACAATTTCATCTTAATTCTTTTTTTTTTTTGAGGGAAATTTCATCTTAATTCATGACCACTAAACTAAACACTTCGGTAAATTGAGGATAAATGATGATGAGTGGAGGTGTGAGGATGACTGTATTATGCGCTTTGATTAATTATTTTCGAGACAAATATTAGTAACTAAACTAACTTTTACTAAAGAAATTATTGAATAATAAATTGTTTTAGAGAGGGCGGTAGGTAAATAAGGTTATAAATCTATGGGGTCGTTTGGTTGCATGTCGGAACTTCCGTTGCCTAGGAAGTAATAAATCACATGATTTTGGAATTCACGTGAATTAGAAAATGTTTGGTTGCATAAAGGAATTGCAATTTATGTAGGAGCAACTTCCTCTATTATTGAGGAATTAGAATTCATGAGAACTTTCAATTTATGTGAATTGAGATAACCAAACAAGTTATCCATTTTGCAATTCACATGAGTTAGACTTCCTGTATTTTTTAATGGGTAACCAAACAACCCCTATATTTCCACCCCATGGAGGGCATTTTGAAAGCTTCTACTATGTGGTGGGAGTGTGGGACAGGCACTGGTATGAGTTTTGTTTGGTGGATACGGATGAACTAGGCCATGCATCTTACATTCACCTTCATCTCGCTCCAATAACTTTCTCAGTGATAACAAACAATGGTTGCACGACCTACTAAACACGGCCTCTTTTGAGCAAATTGTCCTCAATCGAAACTTTCTTATACCGTAAAACCGCATCCGATAAATACTTGTAAAACAATTACTCCTATTTATTTACCAAAAAAACTAGTTACTACTTTGTACACAACTTTATTAACGCCTTTTTTTACGAAATAACGTTATTCATACCCGCTTATTTTACGAGTCGAGAAAACCGGACCCAATAAGGGACTTACCCGAAACACCCATAGTCAGTCACTTGAGTCACTCTAATTTTCCCTCTTCTAAACCGCGCCCTTCTCCCAAATTTGTGTTCCTCAAAACTCTGCAAAGATTCAAACTTTCTTGAATTTCTAGCACAATCACATACAACAGCATAATGGGTATTGAATGTCTTGTTCTAGGTATGTAACTTCATCATCAATTACCCTTTTACTTTTACTTTCAATTCCATCTTAATTTTACTGTTCAATTTACTTTCTTTTTGATTAATTAATTAAATTTATTTTTGTTGTTGTTGTTGGTTGTTGTTATAGTGCTAATTATTGTTGTTTTTTTGAATGAATTTGATGCAAAGGTGCGGGACAAGAAGTGGGAAAGAGTTGTGTGGTAGTGAATTTGAATGGGAAGAAGATTATGTTTGATTGTGGTATGCATATGGGTTATCATGATCGCCGTCGTTATCCCGATTTTTCGCTTATTTCGAAGACTGGCGACTTTGATCAAGCTCTGACTTGCATTATCATCACTCACTTGTATTGTCTTATCCCTCTTTTTTGTGATTGTTTACTTTTGTTCCCCTTAATTTAGCTGGATAGTTAATGGTTGGTGAACGTGTTCAGCGGCGGAACCACGATTTGATGTTAGGAACTTTAATTGGATAGTTAATGGTCATGGATGGGTGGGGTTGTAGATTACTAATGCAATGGATTTAACCAAAAAAGATTGGAACTTTATGACTAAAAATTTCAAAATTTTCATTGTTCATGGAAGCGACCACCCTTGCTAGCCCCCACCTGGTTCCGCACTGATCATGTTGGTGAATGGGATTATTTTGGGTTTGTTATACATTTGAGACCCATATAATGATTTTTAGTAAGAATTGGAAATGGAATGTAACTGTTATTGTTTTGATTATATTTTGCAGTCATCTCGATCACGTTGGGGCGCTTCCTTACTTTACTGAAGTTTGTGGGTATCGTGGACCAATTTATATGACGGTATGCTATCACATGACTTGATTCTTGTTACTTTAAACTTCACTTTTGTTGAACTTTCAGCTTTCGAAGCTTATCTTGTGCCTGACATCCTGTGACATTACTCCTGAGCCTAGCCTGGTTTTGGGGTGTTTTTTTTTTAGAATTTGTCGAGGAAATGGACTAGTGTTAGGAAATATGCCATGCTTTTGATATCTTTACCATTGTTTAACAATTATCAATGGCCATCAAATTGATGGACTAATTAGCGATGGGCTGTTGTCTTATCTTGTATAGTTGTACTCCGTAAATCTTTTCATGTCAAAATTGATAAGCTATGAGCTTATCAGTGGCTTGAATTCTAGCATGTTTCTTTTGGGGACTTGAAATGTTCTTTCGCTCTCATAAGCCATAACCCAGATTGTGGTGCCTTCTTTGATATTCTTTCTGCCCCTATTATTTCATGAGATGTTTCATCTCCTTGCTCACTATATATGTTTGATCATCAGTATCCAACAAAAGCATTGGCTCCATTGATGCTGGAGGATTATCGCAAAGTGATGGTCAATCAAATGGGGGGAAAAGAACAATTTACGGCAGACCAAATAACTGCGTGCATGGAGAAAGGTAAGCTTTTGTTCGAGCTTATCAATTCTTTCTTTTCTATGTTGTCATCCTCTATTGGTCCCACCTTGTTCATCTTTGCGACTCTGCCAATATGTATATCTATTTCTGTCGGGTAAAACTTTGTGCTCTTCCTCATGGTTTGGTTG